>DWON01004233.1:0-16592 GCA_018251015.1 Phocides pigmalion okeechobee | reverse complement strand
AATCCCACATAACCCTACGTCGCTCCCACGACAACGGGTACCTTTTGAAGGTTTCCCCCTCGTAAACAAAAAAAAAAGGACCCTACTACCATATTTTAGAATAATCTTGTTTTACATAGTGTGCATAGTAATTTAATTTTTTTTACAAACAAAGTAGGTCAATCCTTAAATTTCATGAGAATTAGTCTTGGTCTATATGATTCTAATTGTATTCTGAATTATTATTTTGAAGTAATAATTTCACGCATTTTTACTATGTAACAGCACTCAATCATAAGGCTTTTCTAACAGTTTAAGTAAATTATAAATAGAGCAAACTTCAGTGCGTCAAGATAAAGTATTGTATCGTAATATAAAACTTAAAAAATAAACAATCTAGACGTAAGGTAGAGACATTAATCTGCCACTAGCACCTATCAACAGTTTTTTCTCACCACCGCAGTATAGGCGTGACCACGATCCACGCAGCTGGTTCCAAATATCGGCAATTAAAAGTGTTAATCGCAGACCCGTTATATAGTAAAATATGTTTTGAAACACGAAACTTTTTTATGCGAGAGGAATAGCAAACGAGCATGCAAGCCACCTGATGTTAAATAGTCGCATCCCATAGACATCTACGTACAACCACAAAATTCTATCTGCGCTCGAACGTAGATACATTTCTACTCCTGAGAACTAAATGGTAGCCTCGCTTCAAGTGTAGCCGGCAACCGCACCTCACCAAACATGAGTAATGCTTTATGGGGGCAGTAAACTGCGCAATAAACATAAAATAATCCCGTTGGAGGAGACTCCAGTAAAGTTAACTCTCAGTAGTGACCTCATGTATCGACTCAAAACAACGTGGACCTCAAAAAATACCAATACATTCTACACGTTAGTAACATTGTAACGTAGAGCCTCTAACGTAGACTTGCTGATTGCATAACACCAAAACGTCGTAAGTAGCAGGGCATTGAACCCGCAGCGAAAGTTTAGACAAATTGCTTAATGAAGCTTAGTGTTACTGCGAGAAAAAGTTTTAATCTACCAAAACTACATTAATGGAGTTTATTAGTTGATTAGTAGCCTTTGTTGTGAACAAAGAGGTTTTGTTTCAAATATATTAGGTTCCCGTAAATATTGATGGCTGGCTTCGTCCAGCGGTCACTACATCGGACTATAGAGAGCATTACTAGTGTTTTGGTTGGAAGGGTGCGGTTTCCAGCTATATTTTGAAGCGAAGGAACCATTTTAGTCCCCAAGAGTAGCAACTTGTCTACGTTCGAGCTCAGATAGGTTTCCGGTGGTGTTTGTGGTTGTACCTGGATGTCTATGGGTTGCGACTAGTTAACATCAGGTGGTTTGCACGCTCGTTTGCTGCTCTTTTCACATAAAATAATGGAGTATCCCGATCTTGATTGCTGATTATATGGATATCTACAGGGTGTATTTAGTATCTGCTTTGAACAATTCTTGTATTTCCGATAGAGAGATGCTGTTTCCGGTACATTGACAAGCGAGGCGATTATCTTAGTCCTCAGGAGTAACTATGTATCGTTTCTTTGCTTCAATAACGAGAAAAGTTTGAAAACTCAAGTTTTTTTTTTTTTTTTATAATAGAAATCTCCGTGTTTGATTTGAGATAGCTAAGGTGTTAAATTTTTGTACGTAATCTATAATAAACGTAAAAAAATACACAATTAACTAAAATAATTTTTTGTAAGTAAAAAAATTCTCTACTGTAAAATTGTGTTTTTTAAGATAACACGTTATTGAAACAAAGAAGCGGTATATTCAAATCGGATAAGCCGTTTTTGAGATTAGCGTGCACAAACATATAGACATACAGATAAACAGACAGAATGAAAAAAACATTGTTTGGGTTCTCTTGCGTGTATAAAGGCACCCCATTATGAATTTTCAAATATATTTGCCATGTACAGACAGCGATCAGTTACAGTTTTATTATATGTACAGATATGTGTATATATATAAATAAATATTCGGTAAATACTTATTTTCTTACATTGCTATGTCATATTGCATGTTAAGAACACTAAGTTAGTGCATACGCAAGACACCTCAATATTAGAACTTACGTAAATATAGAAAAAAATCGGAATATTTAAGCATTACCTAACATTCTGCTATATAAGGAAGCTTTGTCATTCCACGTTATTTGAGTTGAAACAATGTAACTGTCACTTACGTAACCGGATAGAGTTACTGTTACTTTTACTTAACGTGAGTGGACGTCATTTACCCACAATTACGTTACAGACATCCAGTTATTTGTAAACAATTATAAATAAATAAAAAGAATAGTTAAAACAATTTTTAACTACTTTATATTTTAACAACTTTTATCTAATTAGCATTATTAGAAGGACGTCACATACCTCAGCATGCATTGTCATCCAAAATAGGCGTGTATACCAAATTTCAGCACAATCTGTTAAAGATAATGGATTCGAAATTGTGTTTCGATAGGATAGACGCAGTTGCCGAGTAAACTTTGAAGTAAAGTCCATCTTGGTCCTCAGGAGTAACAAAGTACTAATCTACGTTCGAGCTCAGATAGGATTTCAGTCGTGTTTGTGGTTATACGTGGATGTCTATGGGCTGAGATTGCTTAACATCAGGTGGCTTGTATGCTTGTTTGGTACTGTTCTCACATAAAAATAAAGTTAATTTATATAAAAACACACTATTGACATTGACACACATACAATTTCATGAGCACTGAACGAAAATGTACTCTGTCGTTGATATACGAGTACATCCATATGTAATGCATGGATTATTCTAGCGTAATATCAATCTGGAGTATCTGATGTGCGGTTATGGAAGTAAACAAGCCGAGCGTGTATTGTTTATAGTGTAAACACATTAGTGGCAATTGGCCGGGACCTGTGCGGTGCAAATATTTTGTAAGGGATATCATATATTAAAGTTTATTGTACACGTATTTTTCCACGTGGTTCCACTCACTCTACGCGTCTCCATACATTATAGTAATTCATTTTCAAAGTAGTAGAAGTTATTGTAAAATATTCTTGCTCTTTAGCAAGTTTTCCATGTAAAACATAGACAGCTCAGTTAGATGTTACTATCTTAGTGAATAAAATTAACAATACACATAGAATTAACTTCAGGTAGAGATTCTTTCTGAGTACAGTTGGTAATAGATGTCCATGGGTGGCGGTGACCACTTGCCATCAGGTGCAATGAAAGTGAACTACACTCTTACTATTCATGTATACTTAGTTTATCTATTTTAATGTGAGAGTAGTGTCAAACGGTATGCTGCAGGTCATCTGATAGTCTCTAGTAGTCCCTGCAGCTTTTGGACGTCCACATACAACCTCAAAGAGGATTGAAATTCTATCCGAGATCATATGAAGATTCAAAGTTACTTTTGAGATGGTCGCCTCGCTCCTACGCACCTACGTATCTGTCCAACTGAAACACAAGAAGTGTACGGCAGATTATGACAGGAGAGGTGGTCACTCCCTGTTCGAAATATAGTTCTACTACATATGACCTATAAAATAACGTTATATTGTATCACTTGTATCAGATTGAATCAATTCCATACAATATAGTTGCTAAAATAAATGATATGGAAATCTAATGTGATTCTAACGCGGAGAGCCGTCGCAGACAAGTACAGCTACGAAAGGCGCCTAGCTTTCCTTAATGCGCGGCACAATGTCGATTGTCATACTTGACGACTCGTAATGGGTCCGATGACCTTTATGTCACACGTATTTGGTCCCAGAAAGGTTACGGTATACTGCGTTATAAACAGAATCAAACCTTATGCCTTTAAAAATAAATCTGCTATTTCATTGGGATTGATATATTGTTTTTAGGATTCTCTCTCTAAGAAAGAAACCCTTATCTTCTTGTTTCTCTACATGTCTGTATATCACAATCATTTAATTCAGTGCGTATTATTAACATTACTAACTTACATGGAATTTAGAAGATAAACATATTCTGTAAAGAGATATATAGTGACATAGGGTAATGGTGAAATTAAATTATATAGCGCCAGCCCTTCATTCATAAGAGGGAAGGCGAAGAAAATATAAACTGCAACACACGAATTGCTTTACGGCGAATTATTAAGATGGCAGGGTGTCTCCGCGTTGGAAATGTCGTTCTACCACTCACTTTACTACTACTGACTATACTACCACTGTCTATACTACCACTGACTATGCTACCACTGATTATTCTACCACTGACTATACCAGACACTTTCAACTACGGAACCCTTGAGTATTTGTGGTTCGACACACACTTCGCAATTGCTTCATCATTATTCTTATCCTTTTTGGATGGTTAAACACAAAGTTCTTTAACTGATAAATGGGATGTAAAAGCAAGATGATTTAAAAACTTTTAAGTGCTGTTTTAAGTGCACTTCATAACTTTAAAGTATTTGAATAATTAGTTTTGACATTTCTTCTACAAATAGCTAAAGGAAATGTATCTGGGTTAATAAATTGGAAAGGTGGGAAAACTATAGTTCAATCGGGGAGGTACCACCGCCGCCCTTATAATCCGCCGTAAAGCATTACTTTCGGTTGTTCTCGCAACCATCTTTGTCTTTAGGAGTAGCAACATATCTACGTTGGAGCTCAGATTGGATTTCAGTCGTGTTTATGGTTGTACGTGGAAATATATTATGGGCTGCGACTACTTTCAGGTCAGGTGGTTTGCATGCTCGTTTGCTACTTACTATATATACTATATACACTTACTATATACTATATATACTTATCTAGTATTTGATTTTAAAGTTAAATAATCGCGGAATTTATACATTATACTATGTAATGCGTTCTCACGACTTTTTTTTTTATTGTGAAAGAGTAAGAAGGGGGCATGCAGGCTACCTGTTGTAAAAAGTGGTCACTGCAGCCCATGGAAACCACGTCCAATCTCAAATAAAACAGAAGTACTACTTAAGGATGGACGCGGATGCGTTCTTACTTTTGAGGACTAAGATGGTCGCCTCTATCACTTTTAACGATGCAAACTAAACTTGTTCACCACGAGTACCCTATACATAGTAAAACCTTACTTGTCTATTGTTTTAATATATATAAGAATGTGGAAGTTTCTTATTTGTGACGTCATAAGCCCGTCGCAGACAGATCTAATTGAGTGTTATTGACGCTGGGGGGATGAACTTGTCATTTTTAAATTGCAGTTCTTAAGTGGAATTTGTGGCTGAATTATGAATGCTTGGGGATAATAAAGTTGTTCCCTTTGTTTCTCACTTTATTTATTTCAAGTTTAAACCTTTTTTTTTGTTATTATACATACATTTGTGGTATATTTAAAATATAACTATTGTTTGATCGGGAAAGATCCACTGGCGTGTTACTGATTACTTAAAGGATAAACATATATGGTTTCAAACGGCTCCACCTCCACTTGCTCCGTTCTCAATTTTAGGTATATAAAAATATCATTTTTAAAGACAGGATAGATGCGAGTTTCTTTCACTGATTCTTATCGAACACATTACATATCGATGGTAGCTTAACGACAATCAAGAAGAGTTATGTAAATTATCCACTTTTTCATAAAAAATCTTTTATTTTAATAATGATGAAAGATTGTGAAAGAAAATAAGAAAATGTGAGTGATAACTCATGATCGACTTTGCTTAAAACTTTTTTTTATAAAGAATGTCATCATCCACCACATATTTTAACATGTGATGGGTTTTCACGAATGAGGCTTTTCTAATCGTAAATATTTCCACCAGTAATCATAGATCGTGGTCACGTGGTGGTTTCATCTCATCGCAGCAGTTATCCGTGACCACAAGCCATGCATGAGAACTCCTATTTTATAAATATGTGTTAACAGACGTCTACACGCGGCAGTCTAGGCTTAATATCAGACAAACTCTAATTTATTTAATTACTTAAAATCATTATATAAAACTCTCATTACATAAAAATCTTCGGATTTTTTAAGACCAAGTTCGTGTCGTGTTCCAACTAATACTAATTCCAAATTTATCCCAACGAGTTTCGTGACACGGCCTTAATCCAAAGTAATCTTATATTAAGTAGATCTTGGGCACCTCATGTAATCAAGGCCGGAGCGAAGGGTGTCTTGACACAACACAGTCAACGAACGACATTAAATTTAATGACAACAGTGTCGTTGACACGTAGAAAGCTTCGTGTTATAAGCTCTCTCAATGCGTCTCACGATGAAGATATTTCAGAGCTAATCTTTTTTTGAAATAGCTACAGCAAATTGAAGTGAAGTTCTCAGGACAATATTTCTATTACTTCTTCTTCATACATTTGTTTTTCGAATATTTATTCCTTTATTTTACATGATAATTTACGGGTTAATATTTTATTATAATTAGTTTTAAGATTTTTACTATTGTAAATATCTATTTCTCTTCTTTCATGTTCATTACAATAGAAAGACTTTAAAACTAATTATACTAAACGTTTTAAAAAATTTATCAGTCTGTTTATATGTTGATTTATCTGCGTGGTGTGTATTTTAAGGTATAATTTAGTTTTTATTTCATCAAAATCTATTTCCTCTATCAAAAGCTGTAACAACTTAATGTCAGAAGTAAATACAGTGTTTGATCAAGAAATAGACACAGTACGGGCGGGTAGTGGGATGGTGTTATAAATGCGGGTGATACCGCAGGGCACAGCTAGTGTGACATGAAATATTAGTTACGGCCAGTCTTTTATACTTACGACGCTGCATGCATATATTATGCGTAGTTTTAACAATCGAAGTGAATGAGATGATTACCTGAAAACAAAATAGAATAGATTTATTATTCAGATTTTTTTTCTAAAATTACTTTCTAAGACTACTTTATGTTTTATAACAAATAAATGTTAAGTAGAAAATAAGTAAAAGAAAAATATACAAAGTTGATAACCCCTTTATGTCACTCTGTTAGTTATGGGCCGTTCCCTTATTTCGTGTAGGATAATTCCTATGAGGATAATATTATAATTATATACTAACGGCTTATTAATATCAACATATTACGTGGTACCATCGGCACCCTCACAATCCGCTATAAAGTAACTGTGATGTTTCGGTTGAAAATTCAGTTTCCGGCTACACTCACAAGCGACTATCTCAGTATTTAGGAGTAGCAACGCGTCTAGATACTTTAGAGATAACGTTAGTCCTGTTTGAGGTTAGATAGGATGTCCACAGGCTGCAGAGACGATATAATATCAAGTGGCCTACAAGGTCATCTTCTACTCTTTCCAATATAAAAAATACCATTTGGGCCTTTAACAATAACCGGTCAATCTGCCAGCTGGACATAATGCGACTGGACCAAAGACATCTACCACCCATAAGAATACATATGAACTATCGTACTCGATTGCCATGGAGCTATAATAACGATAGACATATCTACCCACAATTAGCTACGATTCCTATAATTGAAATGGAGCGATTAACTTTTAAACATAATGTGGCTCATAAACATTATATTGCGCATCAACAATTTGATTACTCTTTAAACCCCTTTATCAGGGCGTCGACCGTCTACTAACTAATCTAAAACTACATTTCGTATCTTGAGCAACAATTTTGATGGTTCCATAACCCAAAAAATCAACAGGATCTTATATGTGATAGAAAAAATGTAAAAATATTTTTATGCTGGTATGGAACCCTCAACGTGGGTATCCAACTCGCTTGACTGATTATATTGTATATTCTAAGAGGGATGTATTTTATATCCCTCTTAGAAAGCTTTTAAGGTTCACTGATCCAACGAGGATACAACTATATAGGTATTATTCTAGCGGGCACATGGCTATATAAATATGATAACTCATAAACCCAATCCTATACAACCCTTGTCTTATACTAGAACATTGGCGATATACTCGATTCAAGTATTTACACGAAAAGGGGGACGTTCTGCATCTAACCTGCTACTCTTACCCAACGGTACTGTCAGCTCTCGTAGGGAAGGAGATTAGTAGGGTTTATTCGGGCCTCCTTTACCTGTACTTTTGCTCTACAGTGTCAACTAAACTCCGGGATGACGTCACGCGGCTGACATTGATAATTTCACGTAAAATCGCTATGTTAATTAAAATATAAAGATATAATGGGAAATCATCGATGGTAAGTATTTACATGAGACATGTGAGAGAAGAGTTTGCACCCCGACTGATGGCAAGAGGTCACTGCAGCTCATGTACATATTAATATACTCCTATCAAGAATCAAGGAGTATTACTTTGTATCAAGGAATCCTATACATAGAGGAAAAGCGACGCTACTTAATTGTTACCCTTTTTCTATCCTAATTTCCGGGGGGTGTGGAATTATCATGTGAATATATAATAAAAATATATATGTATATTACTATGTAAACATGGTTACTTTTAGTGTATGAGCCGGCAACAAAATCTTAAAACCACATCACAAGAATGAAATGTCCTATGAAAATGTAATAATTTTTATCTATTATCTATTCTATCTATTCAAGGTCATTCTTGTTGATCTCCCGCCGTTCGCAGCGAGGTCAGGATGGGGACCAGCTGATAAAGTTATCCCAAAAAAACATTTGACTTTCTCAAGTTAAGGCTCATACATACGTATGAGGGCGTTCACGAAAATTAGTAATAGACTATTGAATTTTTAAATAAAAATTGTCTATGATTGAGTGTAATTCAACTGATTTAATCTTCCATGTAAAAGTAGCATTTATGTTTGTCTATGGTATCGCAGTATTCGGATAAATAAATCCATTTTGATGCAATATTATAAGTAAGGCCGATGACCCTGCTATGGTATAGTAAAGGTAAGGTAAAGTTTTTTAAAGAAAATTAATTAATACATTATATTACGAAAGTCGGAGAGCAGCAAACAAATGATTTCAGATAAAGCATTTCTGACATATATTTTTTCAAAAAAGGTAATTTTATTATCAAAGTAACAAAAACAACGCTTGTCTGTCGCTTGACATATATATAGATACAGTAACACATAAAGATAAGTTTATAAACAAAAATCGCTCCTACTTTCCGGTTATAGTTCTCTCAACTGCTTACTCGCTTCTCGCTAACGCTAGGAATCATGCCTATCAGGTTTGGTCGTAAACATTGACAAATGTCCTTACTTAATTTCGCTGGATACTCCGGTGCAACGCCCCGCGCCCATCAATTTTGTAGGTAGCAAGAACAAACACACATATTATAAAAGATAAAAGTAATTAAGCAAGAAAAACACATTATGACATTGAAGACCATTTAAATGATAAGGAGGCCTGGAATTGAGCAAACCTTAACACGCCATTTCAATTTCCCATGTGATAGTTTTATTTACTCGAAATTGCAGGTAGTAGTGGAGAGATCCTGACATACACGATTAGCTGTCTCGTGTGTTCACCGTCTTTCTAAAGTTGTATTGTATCTGTGTATGAATGTAATGAATGATTTAAATAGAGTACCGAGAGTGTTTCAGCCGGCTTTTTTCTCCCGGTCAACCTTAGCCAACTGCGATCAAAGCTTATGTACTGATGTTACATAGTATTTTTGTCATTCATTAAGTATGCAAATACTTCATAATTATACAAAATATTTGAATTTGAACACGTAAATATGTTTTGGCGAGTTTTTGCCAAATCAAATTCATAACAAGTCATTAATGCTTCGACATTTGTTTACTATTTGGACATAACATTATGTAAAACAGAGCCGGTTTCGAGGCAAAAATATATTTATATCGTAATAACTGTACTCGTATTTCTTTCCGTCGGTGACGAAATATTTTAACGAATCGCCTATAGCCTAGCAAGTACGAAATATTTATACATAACCAGTCGGTAAATAATGTTAGTGTAATGTTTACTATGTACCGGGTACTCGCGATTAACGATTTTCTATTGCCGATATTTCGATACTACTTGTATATAGAAAATACGGTTTTAAATCTCTAAAGAGAGTCCATGTCGATGCGACATGGACTCATGGAATAGACATGATGGCATGACATGAAAACACAAGTGATGCTTTGCGGCGGATTATGTGGGCGGCGGTGGTACCTCCCCGGTCGAAATATAGTTCTCCTTTTATATGTCTCGATTCCAAGTCTCGCTTAGCCGGTTTTTATATGTTGTACTGGACTAGTTACATTACGTATTCATATACGCGTAGTTACTTCATCGGCAATTATTGCGCGAACAGCGCTCGCGTTTAGCAACAGGATGTCTTTCCGTATACAAAAATGGTTAGCGCTTTACGCTTGATTTGCGCATTTTTTATATTGTATGTAAACTATACATATAATAAAAATTTAATTACGTTTGTTTATACATGGCGTGTATTTGCAAAAAAATTGTTTGGAGGATTGGGGATAAGTAATAATAGAAATTTGTGTCATTTTTAGAAGCTTTTGCCGGTTGGTTTGTCTGTGGTTGGTTTGTCTGTTGGTTGTTTGGAATCGCATCGAGTCGAAGTTACTGAATAGAATTAAAAAAACTGGATGTAAGTATGTTGATAGCTCATAAATTTCGATAACACTTAGTTTTTATTACATTAAAATCGATTTACTCTTTCAAAAATTATTATAATGTAAAATGAAATGTTATGACCGTTTTGACCAAAAAACAGTTTTATGCTAGAGATTCGCGCGTTGGGACAGATGTGGGTGATACCGCGGGCAAAGATGGTACCTAGTGATAATTATGACTAAATTTTGCATTGGATACCTAAAATGCCTGTAAAATCCCCGTCACGCCGAATTTTAAGACATCTTAGTTAACCGCATTTAAACTGTATATGGCCCTAAGTGTTAACTATTTTTCACACAATCGCCTTTACGTGGCTATGTCGTATGTTAGGAATTCTAGGAAATTTTATACTTTGATTCCCGAGGATATAAGACCAATATTGTAGACTGACAAGCATTACTACTTTTTATATACGTATCAAAGATCTTTGATAACAAAGATTTTGATACATAATAAGATGAAAATAACACGATATTTTTCTAATTACATTATTTTCTTTATTAAGAATTCTGAAAAAAAAATAGGTCACACGAACGAAATCGCCGGTATCAGCTAGTAAGTAATGTTTTTGTTTAAAATAATATTTAGACTTCTACAAATTTGTACTTAGTGCAATTACACATTAAGCCATCGATTATGTTGAATAATAAATACATACTTATATTATAAATGTATTCTTAGTGTAATCACACTTTAAGCCATCGATAATGTACAATATTGCTATATTTATTCCTAATTATACTATTAACTTGTTTTAATAAAACGCATTGATGGAACTAACACAATAAATACTTCTACCTTATATGAAAGGCGGTTGCATTAGATTTGTTCAAAGTTATGCATGGTGCTCGCATGCTACTGCATAATGGAATACCTTATTGATGCCGGCATGAAGTACACGACGTGACATTTGTCACGTCATTACCCATATATATCTACGTGACGTATTATCTATTATGGAGAAGAGAATAATTACTCATTGTATATCAAATAATTATATAAGAAAAAAAACATTTTTTTAAACAATTAATTCCACGTTTGATCGACTGCTTCTGACAAGAGAGCTGGTTCGTATTTGCGCAGAGAATTGTAATCACTATTTAGCGGGAGAATGCAGTCAGCGTTCTTGGCGCCATACCGCATACTGTAAAGCATCACTTGTGTTTCGTTTGTGGTTGTACGTGGATGTCTGTGGGCTGCGACAACTTAACATTAGATGGTTTGCATGGTCATTTGCTACTCTTATCTGGTGGTATTTTTGATATTAATATTATTTCAATTTTATCGTATGATCCTGAATATTATGTTTGTGCTATAAATTACAAAAAATAAGTACATAATTAGAATTTATTCAGATTCCTTTTTCTAGTATAATTCGTGGTTGCTTTTAAATTTTCAATTTTTTATCGGGGCCTTAGTCGAAGTATTTACAAAAGCTAATAATTGTGTTAATAAGGTAACCTCATATGGGTTCAAGACTGAATGTTCGCCTCTAGAAATCATTGAAAAATTACTCATAATTGAAGGTATTTTAATCATTTATCAAAGTCACATTCAGTACATTGCCTCAACGTAAATTATTTTCACGTACGAAATAAATAAATTATAAACATGTTTTTTTTTTATGTAAGAAGAATAGTAAAGGAGCATGCAGGACTGATATTGTGCAGTATAAAAGTCACTAAAGGTCTATCGGAAATCATACATATATCCGAGTAGATGCGTTACTACTCCTGAGGACTAAGATGGTTACCTCGCTCGTAAATGCAACCAACCTTATCTCTCCAAGCGAAACAATATGTGGCTTCGCAGCGGTTTATGAGAGCGGCGATGGTACTTCGCTGTTACGTCGCCAGGGTTCATTGGGCTCGGACCGTATAAGATCGGTCGCGTAGGAGACCGATGGGGGAGGCCTATGTCCAGCAGTGGGCGACAAAAGGCTGAGATGATGATGGTATTTCGCCAATTGAACTAATCTTGCACGTGGTAGAACTTGATTTCAACTGGGAAAGAACTACCACCGCCCTCATACCCCGCTGTTAAGCAACATTTGTCTTTCGATTGCAGAGGTGCGGTTGCCGGATAAATTTTAAACAAGATCACCATCTCGGTTCTCAGGAGTAGTGACGCATCTACGTACGGCCTTAGATTAAACTTCAATCTTGTTTGAGATTGCATGTGTAATGTCAGGTGACTTGCACGCTCGTTTGCTACTCTTCTCATGTAAAACATACTTGAGGAACTTTGCAATTTTCATATTAAGCGAACAGGAAGTTATTCATTAGGGAACAACAAAATTGCAAGATATTAAAAAATACGAGCCAGTGTTCTACCCAATGATTATATTGTTTCTTTTTTCTTTTGAGTATTTTTTCTGGTTTCGTGTTCATGGATTCTTTTATTTTGGCCTAGTTTATCTTTCGTTTTCGTTTTATCTTTTATTAATAAGTAAATTTTCATTAATTAATGTACCTATTAATTAGTAGTGAGGAGGTTTTATGGTTATTTTTAACTAGCTGCTGCCCGTGACTTCGTTTATGTAGGCTTTAATTTTTTAGTTTTCCATATTTATACCACCACTGTACTCCGTGTACCCGTAAAATTTAAATTAACATATATTTTCTTATTTATTAATAGATTGAAATTAAATGAAAACTTATTATTGTTAAGAGATGCAGTGAACATACTGTAACACAATGGTGAAAATTGCATAGAAATAGGTTAAGCCGTGTCACGCCTCAGCGCACATAAACGCACAGACAAATAGACAAACCAAACAAATTATAGCCTATATTATTTCATAAAAACTTAGTTTTCTATTAGTGAAAATGGAAAATAAGTCCAGCAGTTTCGGAGCTTATTTGGTACACAAAATATAACCATCTTAATCGCAAGTTATATGTCATATCCAATCAAATATTGAATATTTCACAGTCATGTTAACATAAATATTAAATTTATTGGTATTGCTATGTAAAAGAAACACCCTTCCACATTGCAAAAGGTGTACATCAAACATTAAGAAACGTAATGTGAGTCACGTGCCCTTTGATCCGTTTGGCTCTAATTACCAGGGAATTGGTTAACGAGACAAGGTTAAAGTTCAGATGATTAAGATGCACAAAAAATACGTCGTAAAAAAACTGAAGGTTTTGAATATTTTGTTGTACTTCTTAAGAAGCGGTCTTCATATGCATCGGTTCGTACGGAAATTTTATTTTTCGGTGTTATTTAAACTATTTCAAACAAGGCTTTTAAATTGGTTTGATAACTATTTCCATTACTCGCTTGTTCAAATTCAAATTTTAATTATATTATATTCTTAAAATGGATTCTACTACAATGAAATTTTAATTCAGATATATTTAATCCTTTCAAAGGCAGAATAAGCGGACTTTTTTACATAGTACACAACATAACCGCTTCCCGTCGTGTGTTCGCTTAGATCTCTCAAACTACGCAACGGATTTTAATGCGATTTTCATCTGAAGACAGAGTGATTGAAGAGGAAGGTTTATATAATAACACACGCATATTATGCTATATATAAACATACAATTAAATTTTAGGATATCACATAAACTTGATGAATGACAAAGATACAATATAAAATCATTCATCGGCTTTGACCGTTGTTGGCTAAGGTTGACCAGGAGAAAAAAGCCAGCGGAAAACTCTATGCACTATTAGATCAGTCACTGATTAGATTACATACTTCACAGTATGACTTTAGAATGATAGTGAACACACGAGATAATTAATCGTGTGTGTGAGAATCCCTCCATCCATGCTATCTGAACACGATTTCGAGTAAATAGAACAAATATATGGAAATAAAAATACTTTCGCACATAAAAAAATGTATAACCGGCGTGTCATGTTTTTCTCTATATAATCACTCCGTTTTTCAGTACTTATTTTTTTGTTGTTTTCTAACAAGTAAGACATAGACATAATACCGATGACTTCTGTTTAGTGTTTGTCCAGTTTAGGGAGAAACATTTAGCTGATTCGCAGAGTATTGTTAATACTTCTAGTAAATACTTACTCCATTGTTTGTGCACGATTATTAGTACATAGGTGCTATATTACGTTGTATAAACTTAAAATAAAATAATATCCGAGTTTAAACTGATGTTATCGCGGCATCCATACATTATGTTATATAACGGGTACTCATCATTAACGAGTTTTGATTTGTAACTGCCCATATTTCGAACCAGTTGCATAGCTCGTGGTGACGGCGAAACTGGCATGCTGGCATATTATATAATTGGCACTTCCCGCTGTACTCGCACTGTCATTGATATTATAACAACTTAAATAACCATTGGCACATGATAACGAATATTGAACGAGCTTAGGTTTATGTTTGTCGCCAGCAAGTGTGCTAACAAGAGGATCTTGAGTCCGAGCCGGCCGGTCACTTTCTTCTGCAACGTGCAGGCATCTCGCTGGCGGAAACTTATCTGCAAGCCAAATAACTTTCTACTGTACTCCTGTGAAATAACAATGCCGGATTTAAAGGTTAGGCTCGTTGTTTACGCGACCACTTTCTATAGGATATACCAGGGGCTGACAACCTTTTAGACGGAAGAGCCAAAAATTGCAATTTGCAAATTTTCCCATATTTTAAAGATCCACTAAAAAAAATTAAGAATAATTTGATGTACCAATAATTTTCTTTTGCTGAATAAAATTACAAACATGTTAAATATACTGTTACATTTACGACATTACATTACAAATATTCGACATTGTCGGCTCTGTGTTGCTATAACGTGCATTATGCGTTGCATGCGTTATTACATAAACCTTTCTCTTGAATCAATTTATTGATAAGGGCTGCGTTAAAATCCGTTGCCTAGTTTGATCTTAGCATACAGACGGCGGGAATTAACTATGTTTTATACGATACACTTACTTATATTATATAAAGATATACTATATAAAGCACACATACTTATACTAGGTAAAGATAAAGATGTGCGCCTATTTTACTTACAAATATGAGAATGAAATTTTTTTAGACTGAGGTGATTTTGAGGTTGAACGTGGATGTCTATGGCCTACTGCGATTATTTAACATCAGTTGGTTTGCATGATTGTTTACTACTCTACTCACAAAAATGTAGATGGTTCGGAATAAGCTTTCGATAGGTCTTAAGTCCTGTTTGAAGTTGAACGTGGATGTCAACATCAAGCAAGACTTATCTCTGCAGATTACTTAACACCTGGATGTTAAGTAGTCGCGTACCGTTACTGGTAGCCTTTTGCTCTTGAGAGAAAAATGTAGGTACAGTTCAAGAACTACTCTTCAGCTGGATCATATGTATAGATATATGTACCTAATTAGAGCCTGCTTCCGGCGTTGCCGTCGGTTTTCGAGCGCGCATGACCCCGTGCGTACAGACATACCTACTTTCTAGTTTCCATTCGATTCGATGTGGATTACGCCACTTATATCGATTATTCTGACCTTTCAGTTTCTAATCTCGAGTTTTATAACACCTTAATTGAGTTGTGACTTGTCTGACATACTAAGATAATGCCTTGGGTGCTCCGTGCCCAAATGGTGTACATGACCCTGTTAGTGAACCTACGATGTCTGTCACAGGACTTTTTAACAATAGCTACAGGTACAGAAAAGAAAATTCACAAATTAAGTATGTGATGTCATATAAAACTGAATATGAATATTATTAAAAGATTTGTTTGGTTTTACTGTGATGGTTCTCGACAGGTACTTACGATAAATGTTTTTCTGATTATCGATATTTCGATCTTGTTGCACAGATCGTGCTTACGATTTAACTGCAGTAACCCAGAGATATCATTGGCAGATCCTAGTGACTAATTGGTTTACCCTACGTCTAGGCCTTCGTTTTCCCAAAAATAAAAATCTTCGTAAATATGGAACGGACATAGTTCATTAGTTTAAAATAATTGTTTTATAAAGGTGGTAGAGCCGTTAGAGCTCGCCCGGGGCGGCGGCACCGCCACCCTCATAACCCGCCGTAAAGCATTATGTTCTTCATGTATC
>DWON01004232.1:0-16593 GCA_018251015.1 Phocides pigmalion okeechobee | reverse complement strand
AATTATCACGTTGAAATAATGATAATATTAGGTTAAAATATAATTTAATTAAAATACAAAACAGGCTTTGACAGACGTCCGAACTACCCTCCTAAATGAAGGTCTTTATATGTTTTTGTTACGAGGAACAGAGGGTCTTGTAAAGGTATATGACAGTGCTGAACTTACTGTCTTCTTATCCTGCTTATTATGATTATTTATGTGTAGCTGTATAAATATGATTTTTCCAGTAAGATGTAGCAAAGTATCTTTTATCGACTTCAATCGGCAGTCACGTTCTGTTTGAAATTGACTGTAATTGATGTTATACAGATCGGATGGTCTGCACGGCTATTTATTCTATTACATAAAATCACCTTAATTTCTATGAGCTATAAACATTTGCGTTGCCTAGGAGTCAATTGTCTTGATAGCTTAAAACAACTCTTTTTACACGTTTTATAAAATGGTTAAGAACCCAAAAAAATAAATTTATTATAAAATTGGCAACATTTTCCATCTTAATTATCATTTCAGCAAACATAATAACAATCATGACCCACAAACTACAATGATTGGTTTGAGATATGGCCATCAATAAAGCGTCATCAGACGTTTGATATTGCCCACTGAAGACTATTATTTGCTTGACCAGCGTTTACTTCACTGTGAACAGCGAATATTTTAGCATTACTTCACTTTGTTCATTTTAAGCATTACATTTCCTAGGACTTTGTATACTTGTGCCAGATTAACATAATCATCAACACATTATTGTCCCACTGTTGAGCACGGGTCTCCTCTTGGAATTAATTTGAAATTGGACTGATTATGCTCGCCAACGCTCTAAGAAATTTATGAAGAAGTGTCCTGTTTTGTTTCCCACGATGTCTTCCTTTACTGTTATTGATTTCTAATAAGCATAACTTTAAAAAATGGGAGGTGCTTGCCTGGGATATATACCCCGGACCTCACTTCCATCGAGTCGGAATTGTAATCTTAATTAGTAGGTTATCATTATTTCTGTGCAATGGTAAGAAGGAATTGTAATTATGCGTATAAGTCTATTATTATCCCAACCGATATGCAAGTTGGTAGAATCTGTATAATTCGACCGGGGAGGTACCCCTTTCACACCCATTTCTAACATAAATAGTGCTAGTAGGTAGTAGCTTTATAGGTGGGAGAACTATAGTTTGATCGGGGAAATACCACCGCCGCCCTCATAATCCGCGGTAAAGCATAACTTGTGTTTCGGTTGGAGAGGAGCGCTTGCCGGCTACATTTTGAAGCGAGGCGACCATCTTAGTCCTCGGGAGTAGCAAAGTATCTATGTTCGAGCTCGAATAGGATTTCTGTCGTATTTGTGGTTGTATGTGGATGTCTATGGACTGCGACTACTTAACATCACATGGTTTGCATACTTGTTTGCTACTTCACTCACATAAAAAATAGTAGGGTTGCTCACATTTAAATATGAGCCGGGAATTTTAGTCTTCGGAAATAGCAACTGTTCCACTTCTAGTTGAACTCCTGTTTTTTATGGAATCGGTCAAAAACATACATTATCGGCAGTCAGCCTAACATGAGGTGGATTATATGCTTGTTTCTTCTTCAATTTCATGAGAGACCAGGAAAGGATTTAAAATAACTTTTGATCCGCAAAGTACTACTTCACATCCTCTCCGCTGAGTTAGTCTAAAACTATCACTATGTGAAAAAGCAGTGCAATACAAGAAAATACGTGAGAGACTGAAATTGATTTGTAAACTTAAAAGACGAAAACAATAGTATATAAAGTCAATATCATCCAACTTAGATACCATTTTAATTAAAAATAAAACGTAATAAAAATCATAACCTAGAAACTGCAATAGACGGCTTTGAGATGCGGC
This sequence comes from Phocides pigmalion okeechobee, assembly GCA_018251015.1. Classification (NCBI taxonomy): domain Eukaryota; kingdom Metazoa; phylum Arthropoda; class Insecta; order Lepidoptera; family Hesperiidae; genus Phocides; species Phocides pigmalion. Next base: position 14,719 of record DWON01004232.1, on the reverse strand, counting down.
CATCAATAAAGCGCCGTCAGACGTTTCATATCGCTCGCTGAATACGAAGATTTGCTTGCACAGCGCGCTCACTGCCCTCTGTTGACTATGAACCGATTTAGCATTACTTACTTCTGTCTGTTTTTGTTATCTTTAATGACAAAAAGTAGCTAAATGGGTGTCAGATTGTCCTCTGATGTTATATGGTATATGCAGCCTTTGGAAATTTACGTTCAAGGTCTAACAAGATTACAGTCTTGCCTGACGTTGTGTATATAAGCGTTGGTACACCTGAAGACAAAAATTGCTTGCCTTGCTTGTAAATGTAGTAGGCACTCGCACTTCTTCAATAGAAATGCAAGAACTGCTTTATAGCACACCTCCCCGGTTGACCAAAATTAAAATGAAATAAAATAAAATAAATTAAATTACTCTCTTGCAAAGTAATTAACATGTGTCATAGGTACATAGAATCATAATTCTACCGCAGGATATAATCGCCGGGCTCATAATCCGCTCTGAAGCGACTATTGTGTTTCGGTTCGAGAACTGCAGTTGCCGGTTACATTTGTAATCGAGGCGAGTATCTGAGTACTTGGGGTTAGCAACGCATCTATTACTTTTGAAAAGTATCAATTGATGAAAGCACTTTATTGATATGTATTCAATATTATTAGGGAAATCAAATGATAATAATTATTTATTTAACCTTTTTAAAGTTTTTTTTTGTTTTATCCGTCCTAACTTCAAAAAATTACTGAAATTTTATTTTAAGTTTAAAAATCACGAGCTTTGATTAATAAAAATCTAAACGGTGACGGCAACGGCAATTTTTGGAATAAATTGATGAAATGTGATAAAAATTGGAAAATTGATGAGGATGGCATATTTAACCCAGTCTTCGCTGCCTTTCCGTTTTATTTCTTTTGAGCTTTTGTTCACGAGAAAGATTTTCCTAGAAAGATCTCTTATCCAACATTAGCAATTAGAGAATTGGCAGCAGCCTCGCTCGTTTGCTCGTCTTTTAGAACTTTCGAGGTTTAAAAGAAAACCGGGCAACGTAATTTAGAAAACTTTATGTAATATTGTTTTATCAGCGTTCTTTTAATACTTATTTCATTATTTCTATTTCGGTTACATTACTAGCTCAATTACATAATTATGACATCTTATTCCTTTGGAGTATCAACGCACCCATAACTGATTTCAATGAAACTCCCTTTCTAAATATATTTAGTTACATATGTCCGTCCCTTGAATTGATTGATTAAGATAGGTAGTCGGATTTCGGGCTCGTTTGCTATTTCAATTCTACAAAAATGTATCCATGGAATATACTGCGTGTAATTATGAAGTCAACAGTTAAACATCTATAAAAATGCGTTAAAATAAAAATAATTAGGAAGACTACTCACTTTCACCACAAGTGAAATATAAGAAAGTACAAAGAAAATTTTAATAACATGTACTTAAATGTATGTGTAATGTGTATTTTTAATCACGCCCATTGAGTTTACTGAACATTTTATGTTTAGTATTTAGTAATAAATATTTTTTCGCTAGATATACACTTGTAATGAATCTGAAGTAATATATTAATAATTTTAATGAAATCAAAACGTCTGGTTTAAGCAACGAAAGACGTAACTATGACATTAAAAGTTCTGCTTAAATTCTCTCCGAACAGTATTAAATTCTCCTTTGTGCAATTTGTGAAACTGTCAGGGAGCTTCAGGTAAATTTCATAATAGTTTGATTGCACTCCAGTTCTTCAAACTCGACCATCAAAGATTATAGTTACGATCAATTATATTTACTCGCATCCGCAATGCTTCTTGCAATGAGTCTCCTTGGAAGTAACAGGATTCCAAAACGTATTAAATCTCACGACTCTATTATCTAATTAAAAGCCTTTTACCACACATACATATATAAATCGCAAAATAAATCTGTACATGAAAGTATATCTACGTAACATACATAAATTATATTTGTGTATTAAAATGGAGATTATTTTTATACATATTATAATTATAATACTAGTATTCCACATTTTTTAAATGTCCCGTGACTTTTGATATGATTTGCAAACAGAAATATTATAAAAAAAATCCAATATTAACTTTAATACACATATTATTTTGGACCTTTAAGTAGAACAATAAAAATGTTTAACTATTTGAATGCTATATAATATTCGTTGATATTCTGTATTACGTGATTTTTTAATCATATATAATTACTCATTAGTTGCCACGATAGCCCTTTATAATTAATGATAATATTTCATATTTTTATTACTTCCTTATGTTCACAAGACTGAGGTGATTGTTGATGGAACAATTCTGATTATTTCCTAGAAGAAGTAATTGTATTCCACATAATTATTTGAGGATGAGTCCGATAATCTGATTGGAACATCGACAATCGTGGCTGCGTCGATAGATAACAATGAATGAGGGGGCTGGTGTCAACGAGAACAGTCATAGCTATTGTTACAATGATAAAAATCTCGTTCCTTTTCCGAGTTTACGTACTCAGTGTCGTATTCAACTCGTTTCCTAAAATTCAATTTTGGGAATTTGTTTCCTCCCGACGAATGCTGCTCGGAATACTGATGTGGAGTGAGACTTCCTGTGAAAGGACTTCTTCTACACGCTTTTTTAATAAAAATAAATTTAAACAGCTTCGGGTGGCGGCGTAACGTACAGCTATATTTTAGCAAAGGAGTAAACTGATACGTCTTCCATAAAGAATTCTGTTTGATGAATAAATATGTTCGCCCGTTACATTATGACTCGATTATACGGTATATGCATACATTTTTCTTTGCATTTATCCGTTGAATTAATTATGACAGTTCGAATTAAAAACGTATAAACATAGACGTATAGGAGTTTTCTATGTGTACACATTGATTTGTACTTTGATTACATTAGATTATTTACTAAGAAATTCAAGACAAAGTTAAAATATATTTGCATAAACAACGTGATAAATAAACTTACTCACTTTTGCGAAAACGCGACAGCGGAAACAGCAGCCATTAAATAAGATTTTATCTAATAAAAATACCCATTGTTTCGTTTAAGACTGACCCAATTTCGGCATTATTTATTACAATAACTACTCTGAACACAATTCAAACTCGAGAGAGAGTTTAATTTGATGAAGTTGCTCACCAACTGTAAATGAACCGTCTAATTAATTACTGGCTTAAACGAGCTTTGGATCTAATGACAAGTAATTTGCAGTACATTACGGTACATTGTGTTGCGATATTATGGAGTTATCCTTAGCTTTGCGGAATAATGGATGGTCACTATAGGCCATCTGAGGCCCGTATATTATGCACCTAATTTAATACGAGCGTATTAACTGCGTTGCGACTAGAGCATAAGCGTTTATCCCGTTGAACGTACGCGCCACTGAATGTGACGTCTGTATCGAAGTGTGAAATACCAATATGGAAAACAAATATCAAGTGTAATGGTAATGTTATTATATTACAACATTTATTTTATCTAAAACAGTGCGATATACATATTACATGGTATATTATATCATCTAAATCTATTAAGTTTCAGGATATTTGATACGGCAATAATCTGCAAATACTTGTGTCTGTTCAATTCGTTTGATAGGATATACTGAAATTAAATATAAAAGCATCAATATATATGTTGTAGTTTCTTAATAGATAAGAATTTATTTTATAGAAGGATAGATCCACAAGGCGGTACCAACATAGTTGCAATACCAATATCTGACACCGAAACACACAGTTTCTGCGAATCCTAACACAACATTTTCCTAGGCAGAAATCAATACAAAATGGTACAGATATATATATCCTGGAGTTAATTCCAATGAAACATATAAAAAGATATATATCCTTCGCATTTTTAAGCATATTCTTTATGGACACTATCTTTATTAACCTAATATTAAAAATCAACCCATCATGAATCAGTGCTTTTAAATTGAAGTTGTCAAATAATACACATCTATATTTAAAACAAGTGTAGGACAAATATTTGGATAATAAGATCGTAAACAAGGCGATAACAACTACAAAAGCAGAAAAACAACTATATTCATTAAAATAACAGATAATATTTACCAGACCGTCAGATTTTTTCCGGGTTCGGTCGGCGACGCCTTCCTCATTTATATAATTAACACATTTGGGAAAGTACAATTTAGTAAACTAAAAATGCTGATTTCAGAGTTAAAAAAGAGTTCAGAGCCTAATAGTAGTTAATATGTTAATTTTAAAAGATGAAATACATGCAAATGTGCAAACAAGGGAACGTGAAAAAGTATAACTTCATTACTACATACACATATAATTTGAGGACGGTAGCATATTGCTTAAGATTCTGTCTTCTCAAACAAAAGTCTCAGGTTTAAATTCTTGGCAGATACCTCTGAACATCCTAAGTTATGTACGTATAACCAATTAATTACAACTTGTTGCAATGGTGAAGGAAACGGTCATGAGGAAACCTGCATACCTGAGAGTTCTCCATAAAATTTTCAAAGATATGTAAAGCAATCCGCACTTGACCAACTTGGTGGACTAGGGTCTTCCTTCCTATTCTGAGGAGACACTCGTGGCCAGCACTCTTGATTTAATATATACAATGCCAGCACTGAAATCTCGTTACGACACCCGATATTCCAAAAGATAGACATTTCTTCACCAGAATTCTATAACCAGTGGGCACATGTACCTACCTAATGCTGAATTTCTCACATAAACTTTATCAGGGAAGCGGAGAGGGCTCTCTCGGGCATTGAATTTAAGATAACTTTCCAGTTAGTCGTATGATCTCTACGAAAGATAATTTTGTAGGAAATGTTGACGGTGTGTTATTTAATTATTATAGTAATTTGTGAAGTAAGTATCAACGTAATATTTAATCGTGTTTTAACCTTACAAGCCAAATGCAAATAAAAATAATAAGCTTCATTTAAAAATTTGTTAAAAATATAAGTTGTCGTAAATTTTAATGATATAAATAGTAATGTTTTTACAATTGTGTGGATAATACTTGAAAACACGATAAAAAAATTATAATGACAAACGTTTTTTAAACATTGGCTGCAAATTTTGTAAGTAGAGAAAATGAGAAGTTTGTTTGCTTTAAATTTACAATTATGTTGGTCAATTTATAGAAAAGAATGATAGAAGTAATTAGAATAATGACATTAAAGTTAATCTGAAAAGTAGGTAACAGAAATATTTATTAAACTGCCGTTGCATAATTATTTTAGAACAAAATCTTTCTTAATTTTAAACTAGGTTCTTATAATAATAAAGAAGACATATCTAGAAATAGACAGTAAAGCTCCTTGGAAGTTTGTAAATTGTCGTAATTGCTAGTAATGTTCTTTTAGTATTTTAATTAAACTATAATTTACATATTAATTACATTAATGAAAATCCTAGAAGTAATTATAATATAAGCCTAAACTAAACAATTTAAGGGATGTCCGTAACATTGCGGCATGGTCGCAAGAACGCTAGTCGCATTGCCGCGTTGTATTGCAATCGCAATCTTGTATATATGAACTAGCCCTAGTGTGTCCAGTAGTGTCGATAAATTGTACAACTAATTGTATGAAATTTAAATTGAAGTATATCACCGTTGCCCCACGGATATTTTTTTTATCTACGTGTTCTTTCTCGTTTTGCATAACTAAAAATAACTGGTAAATTTTTTCGCTCCGAAAGATCATAGCGTGATGTTAAATAGATTTTGGCAAAGGGAAATCTACCTAGAGGCAAGTTCTTGTGCCTGGGGAGCGGCCGTGCTCCTAATGTCTCATTTCGGAGTTTGTATATATGCAAGACATTTAGTAAACTTCGATAGCGTGAATCAGGATCGTGTGGAGCTCACTCTTGTCGAGTAGCGGAAAGTCACCACAAGATTAATATCTTTTCATATAACAATATTCTATTAAATCTGATAGTTACAGAGATCTGCGCGTTCAAAAAAATAAATAAAACAACTTATTCAGCCTCGTTATTATTATAGTACTAGTATAGATTACAGTCGTATAATGGAAAATATTGCTTTTTCTTTAATAGCATAATTCTATATAGTCAAATCTTACGATAATAGAAACATAGAGTCGTAACACGTTTTATTATCTGTCTCAGCGTCTAACTGAAGTCTCAGTATCGTCGTACTATTGTAAAAGTTCCGAAGCGTTGGTAATATCATGTGCACGAGACGTTACGTTATTGCGTTATATAAAACTATAAGCCGAAGCGAAGTGCACTTGGAATAGTTCGGTTTAACTTGTGAACGATCCACAAATATGAATCAAGACCACCCTCTATTGTTGAAGTTCCTCTTTTGACACAATACTTGAAAACCTACAGGATACTCAAAGGCTAGACAATTGCTTTACAACGCAATAATAGCCAGTAACAAAATTGTAACTACACGTTCTTGATATTAATGAATCGTGGATTATTTAAGTATTTCTAAAGTATCTACCCACTCTCCAACGATGGGTCCGGGGATTGAATTTCTCGCACGAAGCTATGAGTTTCAAAGTAATATTCGTATTAATATATATCTTTGTTCTAAAGTATGTATATTCTTTTTTACATTATTTTATTGTATTGTTCTTTGTCTGGTATGAAATAAAAAGTTTTTTTTTTGTATTGTAATATAAAATAGTTATAATAGTAGATTATAATTGTTATATAATTCAATACTAATAATAATTAATGCTAAATAACACATCGTGAGTAAATTCGCACGACTGAGAATATTCTATAGAGTTGTCAAAGGTGTGAGGACTCTATTAATCTGCTCCTTAACCAGCATGATAGATTTTAGCCTCACTTTTTTGGAGGGCCATGCCCAACAGTGGGACCGAAGTTAAATAATATCAATACTTAATATAGGCGTGGGTGACTAAAATAGTAACTATTTATATAGGACTTTGTCGTTAATTTACCCGTGCACTAATGAAGACATTTACGACCTTTTAATTCTTTGAAAAGCTCGCACTAAACGTAGATTGCCTTTGTTTATGTTTGTTATCAAATTTAATTTAACTAATCTAGTGCTTTTAATATCGTAATTTTAACACATAAACGTTTCAGAATAAAATAACCGAAGCGTTTCATTTATCGTAAGAAAAACGTCAATTAAAAATAGCACTTTCAGAAACTTTTGAACACAAAGCATTTTTCCAGCATCAGTGAAGTTTTTCATTAAAAACTTCCAAAACTTATGCTTTTCTGGACATGGACTTTTCCATTCCTGGAGGTAGTCCACGGAGTTGTTCAGTTGTCTTTCGAGTTCCTGAGGGAGGTAGGGATGGGGAGTTATTACCTCCTTTGTCCGTGGCGTAAAAGCACAAGTTTTACAATAGGTACACCCGTGGCCGCAACAGAAAACAACTATAAAAACGCGATGAAATTCGACATTTATGATATTTTTACGCCTTTTTTATTTAAAACAGCGATGGGACGTAAGTGTCGCAATTTCCTCGCTGAAAGTAAGGCTTAGCGTAACAGATGTAGTAAAATGTATTAAGCGTTATTTTACGTTTTATTGTTATAATAATCTATTATGATATTGAATATATCTACTTATCTTACCTTTTATGATTTATGTGTGAATAAATCCTTAATATTATACAGAAGTAATAAGTTTGTTCATTTGTTTGCTTTTCTTTAATCTGAAAACTAGTAACTTAATCTAATAACCCCAAATTTTATACATATCGTTACTTCTGTTTACTGTTTACGGCAATTTTCTGTAAAATATTACGATGATATGAAATACATTTCAAGGAAAATAAATTGAATAAAACACATTGTGTATTTTTTCAGATTTAAGTTATTAATACATTATTTTATCCCGAACGGAACCCCTCACTGTGCTTTCCTTCTCTTCCCCACCGACACAAAAGTAACGGCTATTTATGCTTTAAATAAAACTTTAATACAGATCGTTTTATACACAAAAAACAAAACTAGTCTAAACCGATAAATTCCAGTGTGATACGATATGTAGCTAAGCTACGTTGGAAATGTAGGATGCACACTCGTACATGCTCCCAGCTACATAACTACTCGACTACATGCAGCTGACAGCGCCAATCCGTAGAAGATTTACACACACAGATATACTATCTACAGTGTAGTGTGAATAGTTATATGTATAGGAATTAGTACAGATCAGAATAGAATTAAATGTAATTACATTCTATTGTTATTATTGTTGCCAATCGGTCTATTATAAACTTGCACTTAGTGTAAACTAAGCCACGGATTAGTTTAATATATGTATTTGCAATAGACAAATATAATATGAGCTACTGATTATATTAAGAATCATTATTGAATAAAATACTTTTATATTACCAGAAGGACTGTACCAATTAATAATAATAATAAATAATAATAATAATATTCATTTATTCATTTATTCGCTCTCACAATAAGTTCTTAATAACTATTTGGATGACATTTTAAGTATTGGTGCATCTTATTCCTAAAAATTCTTAAAATTAATTGAGCTTACTAGAAGTAAGCGACGGATTATTTTAAGCTGTGTGTAATTTAAAATATATTTCTTCGATCCAATACTTTGACATCATAAGCATGAGAATTAACTTAAAATAAGCATATTTTAATTGCTTCTTTGAAACACTTGTAGAAATGGTCATTAAATTGAAGCATTTTCTTTACACTTTCGTTAAGCAAGTAATAGACAAAATTGAGTTCCTTTAAATCACTACGCTGTTGTGTAGAATGATGTTCTTGTACATGAAGGTTTTAAAAGAATATGGTAAGACCTGTGATATTTGGTAACTAAATTACCCTAAACACAAAACAATAAAAACCCATACAGCCGTTTTTATACTTCAATAATAACGACTAAGAATTTATTTTACTTTAATTTTGGACCAAATATTATACCTAACAATAAAACGGCTATACATAATTTAAAAGTAATCTGCTTTTATTACAAAAGAGATATTAATTACAAATTGAAAAGTATTAGAATATGCAAAATATTTGGGGAACAAATGTAAAAACTGATCCGCGCAGGTATCGTAACGCGGGCCGTCTGCGAAGTTTGCTTTGAAAAAGTTGCAAACAACGCACCTGTCTGCACATCAATGGGCCGTTCTCAAAAGAGCCGCGCGACTTTTAACCCTCGTTTATAGTACACCCCGAACAGCGTGGAGACGTGCCTCTTTATATTTAAAACTTGCTGTGCCCGCGACTTCGTACGTGTTATTATTATTTTATATAATCCAAGCCTAAAGTACTCCTTATTACATCAGCTATCTGCCAGTGAAAGTCCCGTCAAAATCGGTCCAGCCGTTCCGAAAATTAGCCGGAACAAATATTCAAACAAGAATTGTAAAAAACGTTATTTTTGTATATGTACCCTGTATACATATGCATTTAGTAAAAAGCGGTTATTTTAATATTACAACCAGACGCTCCAATTTTATTTATTTGTATAGATGGGCATTACATTTTTTTACTACTAGGATTATTAAAGCTATTTAAACATTTGAATTATCAAAAGTTTAACTTGTCCAAGATGCTTCTTCATGATGTGCTTCTTTAGACAGAAGATATTGTTTATCGGTCGTGAGGATCCAAATCCATTGTCAGCTGTCGGCTGTCAGAAAATACAAATTCAAATTCAAATACTATTTTATTTCATTGTAAGGTATTTAAATACACTTAATGAACGTCAAGGGTAGTGTAAAATCAGTACATCGGCTTTGAGCGCCCTGTTGGTTAAGGTAGACCCAGAGAAAAAAGCCGGCGGAAAAAATCTCTCGGCACTCTTTTTAAATCAGTCCTTGATGAAAAAAAACTATTTGATCAATATGGATATTACAAGTAAGTATATATTGTATACTGGCTGTAAGATTGTTTTTAAAAAAGTAATGAAACTCTGCATATGTCTTACACATGCAGAATTTCAATTTTCTTTAAATCCTGCGAATCCACTACTAAGGTGAATTACTCGTATAAATTGCAACATTTTGTGTAGATTGTAAGTGATAGAAAAAGTTAAGACTATGTACAACTAGGAGTTAGATGGGTGATCGCTAGTATCAACCTTATAGGACACTTTAAGTAGTATTTCCCGGTTTTGTTTGTTAAAATCCCCACAGATCGTTTAAATTACACGACATTCATTATAAAGACTAGTTCCCTGTGCTTTTGTTCACGCATAAGTCGATATAACATAATACAACAATAATAAAAGTAACACGAAATTTCAACCTGTACTTAACCCTGAGGAGTGGAATTTTTTAAATTCCTTTTTTAGAGCTTATATACGCTATATGAATAATTTATCTACATAATTCATTAATTATCGTTGTTTCTTCATTCAGCTGTTCAGCTGTTTCGGCTGACCGTTAATCGCTAAATCTCTAAGTTATCTTACTCTTTTATGCATAAAGATGGATTGGCTACCAATTTGCATCTTCACCAATTCGCCTAATAGCATAATGAAGTAATTAAGCAGTGGACATAAAAAATCCAACCACTGAACATAAACTAAGAGCTCTCTTTATCGCTTGCTAAACCGCTTCGCTTTTCAATAAACAAAGCTTTATGTTTCAGACACGAAACAATTTAAACCTAGAATTTTATTGTTCTCCACCAAAATGAAAAGCGGCAAACTTCAGCACTATCGTTTTGTATCTCGGCTCCAACTTGTCTCTTAGCATTAAAGCACGATAAGTACCAAAGTATTAACTAAAAGCTGAAATTTGTCGCTAACGGTCGATGAGGTATCAAAAGGATTTAATTTCTTTAGTTTTAATTGCCTTTAGCAAATAATAGAATTAAGTCATTAATATACACGATTTAAAAGATGTACTTCAAAAGTAGAATAAAAGGATACTGTTAACGTTTCAACAAGAACGAAAGTAAAACGTTTTTTAATTATAGGTATAATAAGGAGACTTACAAACCCAGCGATTAACTTACAGACAAATCTATCTAACCGGGAATTCATACATTTGGCAGATAGGTATTTTATATAGTGACAATGAGTATTAGGAAAATTATCTTGGAAAGGACACCCTTAAAAGAGAAAAATACGGATTAAAAGAAAGGTCGATTTCTGCACTAGCAAGCCCGCGGACAAATGCTAGTAATTTTATACGAATATTAATACGAAGCTATATTTCACGGACAAAACCTTAAATGTAATTGGCATTAAAAAAATGGAGTAGCTGTAGTCCATGTACGTATAAATTCAAAGAAAAATTAAGGTTTATTTGAGAAAGTGCGTAAATATGTTACTACTTCTGAAGACTAGCTATCTTACTTGTTCGTTTACCCAGCAACCTCACTTCTCCAACCGAAACACATGAATTGTTTCACGGCGTATTAGGAAATATGAGAGCAAAGACATCTTGGTTGAACTACATATAATGCTGCCGTCTATCAAATTTTAGACGGTTACTAGAGATTTATGTACAGAGATTTTGAACAGACACAGTCGGAGATTGCTTATTATAATTAGTTCAAATGTAATATTCAATGCTTGTGACGATTTTGTCAATATAATTCACCACAATATCATAACGCATCGCTTTGTATACGTAATATCAAGCTCAATTATCTTGAACAACTGACTGAGGTAATAAAGCCTAAAGCACCTGTTGTATAAACAACGAAGGACGTTTAAAACGACAAAGCGGCAAAATATTCAACGCCTACGACGTTCCACTCATTTAAGGCTATTTGGTAGAAATGTTAACGAAAATTCAGAAGAATGCGAGGTCAACAGTAACCAATAATAATTAGAAGATATAGTTAATATATATTAATTTCATCTATTCTATGATCAAATATATAAATCAATTTTAATCGGAACAACTTTAATAGTTGGTAGAAATATAACTCGATTGGGGAGATGCTAGGTTCACAACAAATTGCTACGTACGTGAACTAACGGTACGGTACGGTAACTTTCAATAGACAATAGTTAATTTATAAAAAAACTTTATACTTAATTATTTTCTTAAATTACGCTATGCTAAGGTTGATATTGAATATTTTGTATTCTTTCGTATTGCGTTCTTGACTTGATATTGGTACACAGATATGCACCATGTGCACTTTATCAAACGCTTGTAATAAATGTTCAATCTCATTTATCGTAAAATAATAATGCATATTGATATGTTTGTTCTGATCAAAAAAATAGTTTTATTGCTAGAACATTTCCATCGCATGTCGTTACAGTTACGGTATAGGACATACGAGTATCAGATTATAAGCCAAACCTCAAGAGATTTGACTAGATTTGTATTGGATAATACACTAAGTGTGTCACCTAATAGCACCAACTGGCTATAATTTGGAATAACATAATAAATAACATGATACGAGGATTATTATATACGCTTGAGACTAAACTTATATTTACATATATACAATGTTATGTATAGACTATGTGGTAGACTAGTGGTTAAGTGGCTACGAGTATATGGTGGAGTTTTGTGATTCGAATCTTTGGAATATACCTCAGTTATACTTGTAATTATTGCTTGTTTTAACAATAAAGAAAAACATGCTGTGGAAAACTGCATGTCTGAGTGCTCTGTATAAAGTCTCACAACTATGTGAAGTTAGTTAAATGCTTGGTCAGCGTGATGAACTATGGTATAATCCCTCTTTTCTTGAGGAGAAACCTGTATCCAGTATTGAGATAGTAATTAATTGATTATATCATCATGTATGTACGGAGAACCTACACGTACCAATGCCAATCACAGTTGTATAAAAATTATGAAGTAATGTTATTACTGTTATGTTTAAAATAGGAAATGCCCAGAGTACTTGTTAAGCCTTGCTTTTTTATAATAGTTCAATTGGGAGGTACTACCGTCACCACCGATGGTAAGTGCTTTGATGTTGGGCTTTTTCAAAAAAGGTGAAAAAAGAGCTTTTCTTTAATGCTGGCAATGTGTAGTCAACTACTCTGTTACCAACCTCCATGGGCGACGGTGATTGCTTTCCACCAGGTGGCTTCTTCACTTTTTGTTAGGCTCAAGTACAAAAGAGAACGAATATTATAAACGCACATGAAACTGTAAACACTCTAGGTTTAAGAAGTGACGAAGTAATATGAGTGTACCTGAAAGCCCTGAAACTTGCACACATTTCAGAGTAATTCATATTAAACTTGTTATGAACTGTGTACGTAACACGCGAAGATAATGTAAAGTCGCTATAAATCTCTGCAACGGAGACACAGGAAAGGACCCGAAATTAAGGCAGTATGTCTGGCTGTAACAATTAGATTTTGGAATGTATTTTTGATGTAAAGTTGTCGGAAGTTAAACGTGATGGGAAGAATATGTAACTACGCGTATAAAGTGTAGCTAATTAAATGGAACGTAGTATAAATAGATACCTAATTCAAAAATATTAAATCTATCAAGTTAGTTAAAAGCAAAGCAGATGTCATAAGTAAGTAACGTTGGACACCGTCGGGAGATTTTTTATTTGATGTTGCCGATTTTATCCCTTCCTAGCAGTAGGACATAAAATCGGCAACATCAAATAAAAAATATTTGCTTACCATTTTATATCCTAGTAATTTATATAATTACACATTTACAATTTTATCTTTTTTATTTGAATTCACCGCATCGCAGCATCTTTATTTTTTTTTCTACTTGTATCGTGTACGAAACATTCGATTTTATCAATTAAATTTTATAAATGCTTGGCTATTCCTGAGTACTTATGGCCTTACTCGTAAGTGTAACCGGCAACCACGCCGTTCCAACCAAAACCCAATAATTGTTTTATTTGGTATTTTCATACATTATAGTTTTGTTAACAGTAAATCCAATAATAAATACAAACCAACTAGTAAGTAAGATTTTAACCCTTACATCAAATTTTACACCAGGCAGACAACATGTCCACATACAGTGTGTCCGGTGTCATGTAGTCACAACCGTACCCGCTGCAGGCTCCTACGGAAAACCACAATATATTGACGTTCTTTGAGATACAAAATTGGAATATTTTATTGCTTGTAAATATGTATAAGAATTTCAAACTATAGACATAAATAACAAACTATAAATAAACATAAATGTAAAACTATAAAAGCAAATTATCAATTGAAATATATTTAATATAAATAATATTATGTCACTTACTAAGTAGTTTCAAAACCAAAATAATAATTAAAAAATATTTTATAAGTTTCAATCATTTTAGTCCACTTACTAATTAGTCTTAATTTTACGCAAAAATGTGTTATTTAAAAACGAAAACAGAAGCTGCTCCAACATACACAATCGAGCGAAAACCGTCGAGTTTATATTAAATTCTAAAGTTCATTTGTAGAATGAAGTACTTGTAAGTTAACGAAAAATAAGCACGAAGGAGCTGTGAATTATTTAGCCGGCGGCACATTAAAAGAACAGGGCCGTGGAATGTAAGTAAATCTCCCAAGACGTAACTAGGAAGTTCCCTTTATCTTTCAAGATTCTGCTTCCGAAGTGCCTCCAATTTCATTTTTGGTATATACAAATGCCATTTCAATTTATTTATAACATTTTTAAGATTCTTTAAGCAAGTGGCGTAAATTTAAATGTTATCATTTCAATTTAACTATCTGCCCACCAATTCTTTTAGCCATATTAGTATAACCACTTACTAGGAGGATTTTCTACAGGCACTATATCGAAT
>DWON01004231.1:0-16594 GCA_018251015.1 Phocides pigmalion okeechobee | reverse complement strand
ATGTTGCTTTACGGCGGGTTATGAGGGTGGCGGTGGTACCGTCCCGGGCGAGCTCTAACGGCTCTACCACCTTTACACATAACATCATGAGATATCATTGTTAATCAATATTTATGACTACTAGCTTTAAAATATCGTTTCTGATATTAAATCAGTAAAGATAAATCTGAACGTCAATTTAACATTAAAAAAACATCAACTAAATATACCCGCGATTTCGTTCACATACATTTTAATAGGTATATATATCTGCTGTAGCAACTTTCCGCTACAACAAGAGATGGCGCCACGCGCGCCATCCTGAATCGCGCTATCGAAGTTCTCTAAATATCTTGCATATATACAAATGTCTAAAATTAGACTTTTGGAGCACGACCGTTCCCCAGGCGACAAGAACTCGCCTGGAGGTAGATCTCCCATTGCCAAATCTGCACAACATTTTATATCGTAATAAAATGTACCCTAGATGTTGTCAGTCAAATTGAGTCTCAATGAAACCAGGCATGTGGTTATCACGTGATGACGTAAGAAACAGATATTTCTGAAACTGTCGATCTTGTCTTTAATGTCGATAATAATAAGCTTTGGTCCAAAAATGTACTTACTGTATGCATCAAAATGCAAATAGAAATGGAAAATTATAATGTCTAACGAGTGTCTGGTTTTAAGATGAACAAAATCAGTACAAACGAAGCAGTCACGTCTCAATTTAAACTTCTCGACCGCGGTCCTCCCGTACGGAGCAGAATTAATTTAAATGAAATCATCACAGTTTATTCTACTGAGATGGTGGAACGGGCGTTCAACCGACAAGAAAGCGCCTCAAGACTCATTTACAATTCCAATTAAGGACAATTCTCATTTACTTTTGTCTTGTAGAAGTAACAAATCAGAGTGTAGCCTTTCTGCTTGTTGCGATCTGAACCCATATTATATACGCAACTGTTACACTTTATATTAAATACAAAAACTTGCTTATTGTACAAGTGAAACAAAGTACAGTTGTATTACAAACCATACATTTATAGGTAGCAAAAAACAATTCAGGAAGGAACGGCCACCATCCACATGTTCCATGGTGAAGCAGTTGTTTATTTCGATTGGAAAGGTGTAGTAACCGGCTTTACAAAACATTAAAGCGGTCATCTCGGCTCTCCATAGTAGCAACGTACTCGTAGATATCTACATTTTTTTCGGTTCTTACGTATATTACTTCAGATACGATTTTTGTCTTGATCCATAGAGAATGTGGATTTCCAAGAGCTGCAGCAACCACTCAACATCGGATAGCGTACACACTCGTTTGCTATACTTCTCACAAAACAAAACTTCTTACGATATTTCATACTTCTTCTTTATTTACAACCCCATATCAGTCATAGTCCTTGTAAGATTTTCCTCTCCGTATTTCCCGCTACACGCCGAAGCTTGCGTACCGAGCAAAACAAGTAAAATTTACCAACCCACTTTGTCCCTGGTTCGTACTAAGTGCCTTGTCAAAACTTGTTCTCTTATGGTATTCCCCTTTGATTTATGACTTCGATATATCAATTTAACGTCAGTCAATATGATTTATATGGTCATTTGCACAATCTTCTCTCAGGTTATATTTTGTTACGTTACGTCTACAAACATTAGTGTCTAATTATAATTTGATATTTGTCGTCTGATTAAGTAATATAATATGCTCCTTATTACATTAGTAAGTCATTCATTATTTTGTTTTAGTTACAATCTTGTATTTAAATATAGTAGTAATTAGAAAATTTTTAGTATTAGATTATCTTTAACATTTCATCCTTTAAATTTAAAAATACAAGAAAGAATCTATGAAGTATATATGCAGGTCTCTGTATGTAATGTCAAGCAAAAGGTTATTTTACTTTTTTGTTTTATAGGCAATGACAGCTGCATTTGGCTGCAGCTGGAATTAAGAGAATTATTAGTACTGTTGATATAGAGATTAAATAAAGGGAAGAACGTCGCAGTACAGCTAACTATTCATTCCATTGTATGAATTATTCTTATTGTTAATCACCAAGCATCTTAATACAAGATGTCTATCCGTTACTTTAAAGAGAAAGACGTATATCTACCGCCGACATGCTTACGACATATTTGTCACCACTGTAGTAAGATCAACTAAAAATAGCAATCCAGCTTTACATAAATATAATACGTTTACTAATGAAAAAGTTTAACAATTAATTGGCACTTAAATACCATTAACGTGCTTTTCAGACTACATCAATATCACGAATTAAAATAAAATATCAATAATGTTATACTACTATAATAAATAAATGCAATAATGCGATTCGCATACAATTTTTAGAGGACAAGAAGCGTTTTGTTTTTAAAATATGGACTTGTTGAAATAACTGGTTACGGCGCGCCGCCTTACAGAGAAATATTATATGAGTAAAGCTAAACAGTATGTTCCATTAATGTCATAAAAAGGCAACACTTCGAAATAACCGCGAGCTCCGGCCATACCCACGTGTGAAAATGCGCAGTAACATTTTATAAGGGATCTAAATGTGAGCAGATGGCACAATGCGAATCGTTGATAGTACGTACTTCGCCGCACGGCCGCAATCCGCTATTACATTTTATGCAAACATGGCGAAATGATTTCCGTTGTATCCAATTCCAGTAAACTTAACTACATTTATAGATGATTACAAATAGTGGAAATATTAAAAGCCAAAGATAAGTACATAATATGTAGATTTTTAGAGATGGAATAATTATGATAACATTTTGTAAATAAAACACTTTATATATATGAGCAGTAGTATATTTGAAAACCATAAATAATTAAAAATATAAATAATAGATCAATTATAAACATATTAAAAACATTATTTGATTAAAAACATATTAACATTTACTCCCTTTAGATTGTTTAGGTTAGGTTTTTATTGTAATTAGTTTTAAGATTTTCATCATTGTATATATAAGAATAAAATTTTAACCAAAAAAATATATAAACAATATAATACATTACGCGATTGTCACAATATGGCCCTTCTATTATATACATACAAGCGAAACTTTGTTCGTTTGTTTCTCCTCGAAAATTTATGAATTTCATTTTCTGGGCATACGTAATGCATTTCTCGCTGTTTTGTGTTCAAACTGATCAGTGACCAAATATAATCATTCTTTTAATTATACCCCTTATTCAGAAATAGGTAAAAGTACTTAATATTTTAAAATCATTAATTTTGATTAAATCATACATATATTTCGTAGATGAAGACGAGTTGATGTATAAATGCAAAAATATGAAGGTTTTAACTGCAATAATCAGACATATCGGCGCCTTTATAAATTGTTTCAAAAATAGACATGTTAACAACAATTGGCTTTGCTGAGTACACGTCTGTAAAGACGATCCTTTGTTTCGTTATACTGATAAGTAAAGCTCTCAATGAAAATTAAATACTGATCTACATGCTTCCCTGATTCCATCGGGATTTACAAATCGTGCCGAGGTCAAAATATCTTATATTATATTATGGCCATGACATAGACTTTACTCTCATTGATGTATATTTTATAACGATTGTTTCAAAGGATTGTGAAAGTCGAACAAAAAGAAGGAAAGAAATTAATATAAATATTAAGGAAGATTTTGAAAGTATTAGTAAAAACCTTTAGTGGCTTGCCTACGACGTTTTACACAGACAAATATATAAAAAACCCAGACCCAGACCAGATATGTAAATCAACTTGTATGTGCTTATCGCGCGTCTCTGAAACTCGACAAATTCAAATTGTTATTGCTACGAGCATTATTATATCCGCATTCAGAGATAAGACATCGGCGTTCGAAGAATTAGGGTATAGTGGTTTCTTAGAATTTCTGCATTTACGTAACCTTTCCAGCTTCTAACATTATAATAATGATGTGGTTTAGAGTAAAACGTCGTAATTATATACGAACACCAAAGTACGTAGCTGAGATATTATAAATTCAGTCTACAGAAAGCTGTAGAAATCCATAAGACGAAGATATATTTCATCTTATCTTTTATTTATATTGTTATATTTTTCAATTTAAATTATACATTTTAGTAAAAGTATAATTTTGCTACGTTCAGTAGTTAGAATGTTAACAAAATTCACAGTAATCCAAGCACAATTTTATGTTGTAATTATTTTGTGATCAACATCAGTCATCAAATAGTTCCTATGGTTGGTCCTTCGAACAAAGTACTCACTAAGTGTTTTTGCACTGGTCTAAACCAGGAATCTATTGATTGCATTGAAACTTAATTAATCCTTTATTTCACAATCTTATAATATTGCCGATGCTGTGTGTGAAACTTATCGTAACGACGATTTACTGTTTTTAAAGTCTTTTCTCAAAAATATCAAGAGTAGCATCGCATTTTTAATCAACTTTAGGTATTAAGCGTATTAAACAAGTGTCTTTAAATAGCAGTGACTAGTTAACAACAGGTGGCGGTTATGGGCATACATATTACGTGGGATAAAAACTGTAAACGCCTACCACATATTTCTCACCATCACGTAGGCAGACAGTTTTAAATTCGCCTTGTAACCCTTATTTTATCACGAATAAATTAGAAGTATCTCACCATGTTTAATTTCATTCCACATACACAATTAAAAATCTATTCAAATATTGTAAAGCTTGAGAAATTGTATATTTGGTACGTATATTCGAGCGTGTAAATTCGATTTGCTTCAAGAATCAAATTTGAAAATTACGTAACATAAGATAAATTCAGGACTTATTGCACATGTACTATCAAAAGTATGTCACGTACAAAGCGCAATCCTATTGAAATCGAAACATTTGTTCCTGTGTTGCATTTCAAAGTTGAAGAGGGCATAGATGGTAGAAACATTTTTCTCCCGGCATAAACGTAATCGAATGTCATATGCGGTGGCCACCCGACAGAACTATTCACGAGCTGCCAGCTGGCGCACTCCCGCCCTGATTTATGTGCCGGCGCTGTCCAACTTTCTGCACCTTGTTTCTGCGACACTTGTACGTGACATCTTAAATATACGAGTACCGATGTTAAGAGAACTTCGTGAGCCGCCGGTACCAACCCATTGACATTGTTTTACTAGCTTGTACGCAGTTGCTCAGTAATCAGTTCCACTAATTTCTTAATAAAGTTATACAATTCGGGTACAAAATAAAACTACAAAATAGTATTCAAATAAAAAATACGACATAAAAAGAAAGTAAAGATAGGTGCATAATTTTTGTAATATTTACCAAGTATTTGATCCACATATATAAAAACTCCAAATAAAAATTCAGCAAAATAAAGAAACTCAAGTTGCTATAATTTTATATTAAAAGTCACAATTAAATATGATATGATTATAAAGTGATTTAAAATATGATATTATAAAGTAAAGTATCGCAACTCATACATTTTACCCATGACGAAAAATCATAACTTGGATATACATATTACGTTTTTATATGACTCTTCGTAGCTTATCGATTACTGCTATCAAATGAATAGATTTACAAATAACATTTAAATAAAGCTATTAGATTCGAAATAAGCCACTTGAGACCGACCATCAGTCCAAGCTTAGATAGTGGGTACGGGGCACTCATAAACTCATTAAAAGTTAGTTCCACATACTAAAACGACTGAACCTATCCATACAGACGGTTGTTTTAATCGAGACCGCTTTACGGACCATTAAATTCCACGACTAGGTTATTGTCGACCTGGGATTGTTAAATGAAATTCTAGATACAATAGCTGGTAAAACCCTCGCCATACTTACTAATTTATTGATGCTGGCCTTTGCAAACTGAATTGGAAAATCTATTCTGCAAATCGATTAATCACCAAAGAATCAAAGCTCAGTAAAATGTAATTTCATAAACAAAGTACTCTAATCTATATTTTTATACGATTGAATTAGTAAACTAGCACCTACTCACCTTATAAGTGCTTATGATTTGGTGCAGTTCAAAGCACAAGAACGCCATTTGAATTTTATCAAAGGTATGTTGCTACACTTGAGCACTAATATAGTCTAAAAAATATATAACACGATCCCGCCAAAATGCAAGAAGTGCTTTTCGCTTAAAATGAGTTTGGTGGTGGACTTTTTCGGTCGAGCCGTACATGTTTTGCCTAAGTTTTTTTAATGAAGAGAATTCGTCCTATTGGTCGTAAAGGGTGAGATTTGGTTGATACAACTTAATATAAGTTAACAAATATAATAGTAATAACTTTATCTTGTTTATTGTTCTATTTGACTTCACTAATCTTTTAGAGATTAGTTCCAGAATTATCTGTCAGATGTAAAAACAACTTTTTGAGTTGAAAAAAAGCATATTTGCCCTTTGGATTTTTGTTATGGTACAAGGGTAGCAAACGAGCACACAGGCTACCTGATTAAGTGATATACACTATGAATATCCAGGCTCAACTATAACTATAGTCTTGCCTAGGACCGTACGTGAATGCTTTACTACTTTTGAATGGATAAAATGGTCACGCCGATTATAAGTGTAGCCGACAATCATACCTCAGCCAACGAAACACAACTAGATTTTTAGTCGCTAATAGAAATCAAGGATGAATAAAATGGTCTAGAGAATTCCTAAATTAAGAGCAGAACTCTCGTAGCTGTTGGCCTTATTTAATTTGTCTGGAATATATTAACGAATATTGATCCAAGTCACGTTTTGTAGGCTTATGTAGCATTAACCCGTATTAGATCCTTAGATGGACTTCGGATAGAGAAATTGGACGGTGCAAAGATAACAGGATATAGGCTCTACAATAATTAGTAGTTTATTAACAGGAAATATATATTACTATTACTAAGATAACTATGATTTGGATACGAAGTGCTGCGATTTCATAATGAAAACAACACGAAATAAATTAAAACAAAAAAATCGTTCTGACGTCTTTTTTACTTCATATATTCCATATGTTTATAGTAACGGAATGTTATTTACACTCATAAAATCGTTTATGTCACAGAAAATGTGAAAGAAAAATGAAAAACACTAAATCATTAAATTTATACGGGAGAGTCTCTAATGTCATGTAAAAAACATTAACATCCAACTACCGACTAATTAGTGTAAATTTTCATTAAAATAAAACATCTTACATATTATATTTAAACGAAAAGAACTATATAAACTTTATCTATATATGAAATGGCTCCTCTACCGAATTTTAATTATACATTTTAGACACAAATAGGAAATATTCAACGACACAAATTGTTATTGTATATCTAGTTAAATAATTATGTATTCTGCGTACAGAAGGCAAAAGGCTCACCTAAATGAACTCCAGTTATGCCTACGGTCTATAAAGGATATACAAAATGTACCGTACGCCTTTTCGGCGACAAAGTTTGTTACCGTTTTCCTCTTGTGGGAACAATTAATTGACAATTTTCCCCCACTCTTTCATTCCCATTATGCATATGAGTTGCTAACAGCGTATACCAATTCAATTAATTATTCAGCGTACAGCAGCCACAGAGAATTCCTACCCATTTAGAAATTTTCACTGTGCGAACTTAAACGATATTTCCCAGGCACATTTTAGAAGAAATATTATATAATATTATCATAGAATTGGAAATTTTCGCTACAATATACTTTTTAATGTAGTATATATAGTGCAAAAACATGAGACCTAAAATATTGGTAACTTTAGTGCTTCGCAAACATTGATAGTATAGATTGACGTCTATCACTAATGCAATCTAATCATTTAAATCAGTTTTCTATTCCTCTAAACATCATATTCGGGGTGGGTTTCTTAAATTCATTTATTTTGAGTATTTACAATTTCATATAAAATATGCGTGTTTTAAAGTTTTTTGTCCTCTTCGCCAGAATCTAAACAGTCGTTGGTAATGTATTGACGTCTAAATTCTGTCATAAATCTACTTTGTTCAAGAATTTTATTTGACGTGACTTGTTTGGCTGTGGTGCACGGAACTCTGATGCTTGTTGGCAGCCGGAGTAGAGCTAACAAATTCTGTGTTTACCGAAATTTATAATCCTGTAAGAGTTATTAAGTTATTAATAACAATAGAAATTGAACGGTAACTGAATAGTTTTTTTAACCCAGTAATCTGTGCCTAATATTTTGATTGAGAAAGCACCTTGGTTGCACCCATTTCTGCCTCACATTTATGTTATACCACTGCTGTGTTCTGGTTCGAAGAGTGTTGTAGGGCAGATTTTTTTTAGGTATATCATTTAATGCTCCGGAGCAGTGTTACATGTGCTCCTAAGCCGATTTCTATTCTATGTAGCGTCTAACGTCCATAATACATCAGTTATCGTCATGTGGGCTAAATGTTCAATTTTTAATTCTAATAAATAAAGTAATTTATAAGTGGCTGCATTAAATTTTCTATTGCTGAGCACGGGTCCTAACGTTGCTTAACGTGGCCGATCGTTTACGATCTAAGCGTGGGACTATGCGTACTTCATAATATTTATAGGTAAGTATGCAAATTGCTAAAGTCACTTGTAGTCAGAACAAGTTGTTGTATATTACCGTGTCATCGTTAGTAGCCGCACAAACTTTCCTAACCAGATGCCACGCGGCCTAGAGCAGTAAAACTATGTTAAATTAAACATGCTAAAACCTGCTGGTATCCAACCACGAATGGCGGGCTTCTCGCCCCGGTTTCACTGCAATTTCACTGAACATTGTTAGCATTTTTGTAAAATACCACCTGCATTGTAATTTTTGAGAGTGGCGCTTTAATAGAAATTCTCGGCTAATGCACTCAAGTAAATTAACTTTTGGAAATTGAATTTTTCCATTAGAACTGAGAACTGTAAGCAAATTCGCAATAGTAATTTTGTTACTCATCTCTCATATTCTTTGCAATACGTATAAAAAATACAACCTATTTTGTTACAAATGTTATCGGTCTGCCTGTCCTTTAATTTGTTGTTTTTTAGTGTAACACCGCTATAAATTTTTTAGTAATACCTAAGTGATACCCAACAGTTTTTGTCGTTACTACTAAGCTAATAGGCCTATAGTCAACATCAGAATAGCTTCTATAAGATAGAAAATTCAACATATGACAATATTACTGCTAGAGTAGAAACCACCTATTAAAAAAACTGTAACAGACGTAATGTCATGTTTCATTAACCTCCAAGTTAAAATATCAGAATTATCCTCGGCTTACTTACGCTTTATGTGTAGCATTTATTTAATGAACCTGCTTTAAGTTTTCTTAAGGTTTCCTCTGAAACATTCTACTCAAAGAGAACTGCAACCATAAACTTAGATGAACGCTTTATGTAGGATATAAAACTGTAAGTGATTCTTGGATGGCATCATTTTGCTTGTGACTGACTGTATGGTTCTTTTCTTGCCGATGTAAATATAAAGATTCTAAACAATTGTGTATAGTTATGAACTACGTAAGTGTTATGAACGTATTTTATGTAAAAGAAGCAACAAGCGAGCTTGTAACTGGTGCACTACAGCTTAATTGTGATGGTCAATGCCGTCAAAAAACTTGTATAACCAACGAATAAATATTAAACACGTCAATAAATACACATTTTACCATTATACTTTGATTACTACGATATTCTGAATCAATAAGTATAAAATCTGTTTGATACATACACTATGTTATAGAGTCCTTTCTACCTTACTGTGGACGGTACATACACAGACCACGTGTAGAATTGTAATTGTTTTTCCTGCCTCAATTGACCGTGGAAACATACTTAAAGGTTTATAGTGAAAAATAAAAAGGTATTGTTCGTTAAGAATCTATTACGTGTTCTATACATTAAAGTAGCTAACTGTTGTACTTAAAACAATATACTCTTCAACGTACACGAGTATAACAACGACAAATACAACGAGATAAAAATAAACACAAGTACATAAATCCAGATATAGAACTCAAATATAAATTTCTCATAAATTTGAATCGAACACGAAACCTTCTGTGTACCAAACCGGTATGAATATCGCAACGCCATCTGAATCATCCTGCTGTTCCTCTTAGACCCCAGTGTACTGTAGCGATCCCTGTCAGAACAAAACGAGTTTCCTAAAGTCGATTGTTGCCTTGCTAACCTTGCGAATAACTTTATTAAATTTTAAACTTGTTCCCGGGATTACCATAGTAAGTTAGTCTGTGGTATACACTGCCACTAATGGCGCTTGGTGATACAATCTTAACACCGCAGTCGCTGTGTTCTTACCTTAAGTCTAATACCTATAGTATTATAGTATCAGTCCACATAGATAATAGGGTACCTATTATCTATGTGGACTGTGAACATTAGAGATATGCACCACCCACAGGTAACAAACGACGTTCATCAATTCAGAACGGTATAGACGGATGGGACAACTGACAGCGCCAGCAATCACGGCTGATTGCTCGCCGCACTAAACTACACGTAACATAAAAATGCTTTATTGTCACATACGAATAAAACTAGTCTCCTAAAAACTAATTTAAATGATACAAGCCGAACTCCACAAATCCAACTTCAGAAGTGAAACACAATGATATAAATAACATCTACTACTGAGTTTCGAATGCATGTTTGTGTTTGTATTTACGTGGTATGTCCATTATTTTGCAGAGAGTGCATATCGTAAATAGCTTGTAGTATAAGACGTTTCTTTATAAATATATATATGTAATATTATTTAAACATGGTATTTATGGAATACGAAGAAGAGGAAGAGTAAAAAAATAATTATTAGAACAATATAGTTATGAAATAGGTAAAAGCTAGTGAATAGAAAATTGAGAATATATATCATGATACGATCATGTTACCATTTTAGCACAAACCATAACAAATTACATTCAAAAGTTAAGTGTTTTTACAGTAGGTTTTTTTTTATTTTAATAAAAATAATGGTTAAGATTATGATATATATTTGTGTATTACAATTACTTAATGTACTAATGAATACAAATAAAAAATCATTTAAAAAATGCTTTCTTGAGGACAGAAAACAGGAGATGCAATTTGAAGTCGGTTGTTTTCTAAGTAAAATCATACTTTTTCTATATCTTGTTGAGTAAATTTTATGACGTGTTTGGAAAAGTATTTATAAATAAATCTAGCAACTCTTTACCTAGAATGCCATTCTTAAACCTTTTTAGCCACGTATTAAATACGTCCGACATGGGAGGGAAAGCGCTAATACATTCTGATCGGGATCGAAAATGTTTTATTCGAGCATTTACACGAAAATGCCAACTGTGCAGAAAAGGAGCATCAACGTAACTCTTGACGCCAATTTCTCGGTTCAAAGGTGCCCCGTTGACTAAATGGTACTGTATAAACTCATCACCCCCTCCGCACCGCCTCTTTCATGTAGAGGGATTTTGCTCGTTCATTCACCTTAAATCGACGTCATTGCGAAAGGCAAAATAGAGCACTTCTGAAAAAGAGTTTCCGATAAATCGAGCCCATAAAATTTTTTCAATATCCATTTACTAAGGAATAAGAACGGATTATATGGAAACCAAAACCTTTAATCCGGGTAAAGGTTATTGAAACAGCACGCACGCAACGCCTAGGAATACGTTTTGTGCCTATTACATACCCATTACATTGAAACGTATATCAAATAAATTACTAATACAGTTGGCTCCAAACTCACTAAGCCAAAGAAGGGGAAGGTTTTCATAGTAAAAAATAACATAATTTTTCCTTCGTTTACTCATGTTGTCTTCTGACTTTCTGAAAATTGATTGTATTACTGCTCTAATCCTACATGACTTATGTTCTACATGAAAGAATCATCTTAGTCCTCAGGATTTCAGATGGAACGTCTATATAGAGTTGGTAAAAGTCATCAAAGGGCAGTAGCGACCAATTGAATTGCATGCTCATTTGCTACTTCAAATTAATGAATATCACAAAACTACGGGTTACGTTGCTTTGTATGAATAAGTTTTAATTTATTTTTCCACGCGAAATTTGAAAACAAAATATATTAATTTTATTTTAATTACCAAGATTTAACTTCAATAATATCACATTTCAACAATATAACAACATTATATCATTATTTGTTGTTTATTTTGTAATAAAAACTCATAGTGACATATTTACGAAAAAAATACAAGCATCATCGAGTTTGTAAACAAATGAAAATATTCTTATGAGAACTCGAACGAATGAATATTACACTTGTGTACCTACATCACTGAAGTGAATAAGATGAAAATGAGTGCAAGTAAAAACAAAGAACAATTTCGCTTATAAACACTGCCCCAGAGCGCAGTTTTCATTTGTATCACAAAAGCGGTTAATGTAAATGGTTGCTCTTTAACATTTAGCTCGATTACATCTAACGGCTTTCATTGTTTTTATCTTACAAAACCTTATAAATATGCAGAGCGCTTTTCACGGCTGCACTTTCACTCGATCCGTCTACGTGAAAACTTTTATCGGAATAATTACCGATAACAACAAAAGGATTCTGCATTTCATAGGCCAACAATATTATTAAATCATAAATTTGCAATAGCTCCTCGGAATCTCTTAAATTATAGTTATTCAGCAAAATTAAAAGCTTTGCTTAAGCAATTATAATTAACGAATAATGGTTATACATTTAATAAGGGTGGACTCCTTTTTTATATGCTGCTCCATCATTAGACCCTGTTTATGGTACTAATTTGTATTGCCATCTACTTAAAACCATGAGAATAAACACGTATGGTCTGCTGTAGAGAGTCGATGGAATGGGTACTCAGCAGTACGGTACTCTCCTGATTGCCTCATGAGGTCAATGTTACGATCTTAGCAATGTCATTGGATTTACGTATTATATAAAATTTCTATTCAATCTGTCTAATGGAAGTATAAATAATAAGTACAATAATAATATATTAATTTATAATTTAATACGTAATATACATAATTATGTTATGTATGAAGTCCTTTACATCAAATTGCTAAATATAAGGTAGAACCACTTTAATGATATAGACTTTCAAATAAAAAAGAATGGACTGAATTCAAATCATTTCACTGGTCACAGAGTTATGATTGCGAATATAAGAACACGAAACATATCTTAAAATTTGTAAAACCGCCTCTTTTCCATTAGGGATACAATAAAAAGATAGAAGCATTATTACTGCGTATAATTGCGATTATCGATATGGTTACGGATACGGTATCGGTTGCATGTATAGTATGTTATGGTATGACTTTATTTTATATTGTAATTTGGACATTCATGAGTGTATAATGCCCTATAATTAAATAAAATATTTTAATTTAGTTGCAATTAATGAATGACATCCACGTAATATATAAATAAAAATGGAAAATAAAGAACATTTCTTAGTTGACTCATGAGTTGGGCCACGCCCTAATTTTTACAAAACAAGTAAATATTCACTAACGAGTAATGTAAGGATTAAGTACGTATATTAGTAGCGAAACCAAATACACTTGCCGAAACTTGCCTTAGTTGGTACGCGTGTAAACGCTTCGTGAATTTTCCTTCCTTAAAGTAAATAGGGATTATTGGAAACCAAGCGAATACATACATAGATACATATTTTATGTATTGGAAGTACGCCGCAAACTTAAGGCTGCAATGTATCAAATTTCGCTATAAGTTGTTGCTCGGGGGAATATAATACGGCTTATTCTCGCTCGGGCAATTTCCGTACTTATACTATTCGTCTTTTTCTCGTGTTTATTGCCCTTTTTATTTATTATATCAATTCAAAATCTGTATTCTTTTCACCGAAGTCACAATGCTATAATATAATACGGGGATTCGGAAGAATGCGAATTTAAATTAAATTGTTTTTGCGAAGACATGAAAATGCCAATGTTTAAGATAGAATTTAGGTCACGTCTCATGGATTACGGCTTATTTCCCGCGTCTCTTTTTCTTCGTTTGACGCTAATCCCGACGGGTTTCAGAGATTCGACCTCCCTCGCCTTCGTACGTTTCCCGTCTTACGAGTATATTAGTCTCAAGGTTAAATCATCTCGATTAAATTAATATATACATTAGGACTGTGATTGAATTCGTGATGCAATCTTGATCGTTTAGGTTTAGTTATCCGATCGGATAAGAGATAACTTATAAGATTATTGATTACAAATTAATATGAGATAAAATTTTCTCATTTTCTTTAGCTTCTCGGCTTTCCAGATATGTACCTACATATAAAGGTAAAGGTCTACCACTTTTACTCTTCAAGAGGTTTACTGAATCACCATAGAATCATTTAACTTGCAAAATTATACAAATTTAGTAACATCTACTCGACTAAAATGTCGGCGTTTATCATCATAACCGAGTACGGCTTAGCCGCAAAAAGGGTTCAATTTGCATAAGACAATAGCAAATTAAAAGACAACTTATCTCTAATCTAAATTACCGTTGCAAAAGCAGATATTGTGAAGTAATGTATGGGAAGAAACAAAGCAAATAAAAAATGAAAATAAATGTAACAAGCCTGAAAAACACTGCTAGAATAGCATGAAACGACCCAAAGAAAAATAAGATAGATAACCAAGCTCAGTCAAAGAAATCGGTGACCTACTTAAACGTAAATTAACTGGAAAGGGTTGCTTTGAGCGGGTGTCCAACTGCCTTAACAGACATTTAGCTAATGTACCTTACATTCTTCTTTCCCACTCCACGACGTGATGTAAATCCCTGTTGAAGTTACTAAATCATTCCTAAATTTTGGCTAGCACAATTTTTGGTTACTTTTCTCATATATTTGTTAGAATTTAGAATATAACTAGTTACATAACAATTATGTTTTTTATTGCATCTTATTGTAAATTAAATTAATTATATTTTTCGGTTAATATTATTAGTAAAATATATAATATAATATATGTATGCCAATAGGCAATGAGCGATTTAAATATTTTAAATATAAGTCAAATCATGTAGATATAAAGGGTGAAAATATCAAAAGAACGAGCTGACTATGTGATGGTAAATGGTCACTGTCGCCCCCTGAACATCTGTAATCAATTCCAAATATGATTGGAGAACTATCTGAAATCCACCACAAATTCGTTGCGGCCCCTGAGGACTGTCTCAATTATTGTATCTTCAATCAAACTAAATCACAGAAGCTTTTAACACGGCTATTATGAAGTAGAAATAATTATGGCGGTTGTGCCACCAGAATCGAACCACGATTAGTTGGATGTGGATTACCCCAACCCACGGTTGCAACGATTACTCAACATCAAGCAGCCTGTAACCTCGTTTAACTCTTCTTACATAAACAATAATGTTTCTACCAGTTTCCTCTCCACTAATGTACCACACTTATGTTTTGTAGTTAAGGAATAAGCGAATCCAGATTTTTTAGAAAAAAAGAGGGAATTTCTTCATAATTATTATTAATGTACTTAATATAAAGTCATTAAATTGTCACTATGTTGTAAAAATATATGTATATATATATATATAAATATTTAAGCGCTTTTGTGAGGTAATGCTTATTTAAAAAAGGCGTAAATTTTATTTAATTTCCTTGATATTTGATGGAACGTTCTTTATACGCTTTGTTATTACCGCAACAATGGCAATGACAAACAATCCACAAAAAGAATCACGTTTGCCTTGTCACACCACAAATCGTACCACAAGGACACTGACTCATTGATGTGACGATATTGTGATCTATTATCCTTATTTTCTGTATATATTATCTACTGTGTATAAATATTGTGTAAGATATACTAGTTTTTAGATGCAATATGTATTGGATATTAAGTTTTCCATATTTCTACGACATAGTATAATAATATACAATGTTTCCAAGAGTTGCAAGTATATTTTCATTTATATTTCATTAATTAAAACACTGTAGAATTTGTTATCATCATAACAATGGTCACAAACATGACAAACAATATAGCAACAAAATAAAGTTTGCTTTGCCACAAATCGTACCACCACAATACTGACTCATTGCGATATATTATTCTTACCGAACCGCACAATGGAGAATAGTGTTTTTCAAGTGAATTTATATTTATTCAACTTCTGCGACTTTTTTCATACCAACGCCTTGCAACAACTTATCAAAAGGGTTCCTTTATTTACGCATAGTTTACTGTGCTAAATAATATAAGAAATAACCATATGTTTTAATAAAGGTCATTGCAATTTACATATATAGTAACAAAAATTACCCTCAGAAGTATATGCAAACTACTTACCTACATGTGTCTTCCTTTATGTACTCAAAATACTTAACAATAAAAAGACTGTCAAAAACTTTAATTCAACGGTAACCTTTCATTAAAGATTTCGGTAAAAATTATTTATATATCCAATTAAGAATTATTAACGAATTATGTTTCTTTTTATTATTATGAAAGAGTATGAAACGAGCCTGCAGGCCACTTGATGTTAAGTGGTCACTAAAGCCCATGGGTTGTCCATGGGCTTTAGTGACCACGTCCAATCTCAAATAGTACAGAAGTTCTATTTACTGATGGACGCGGATGCGTTCCTACTCTTGAGGACTAAGATGGTCGCCTCCAGTAATGTGTATCCGGCAACCACACCTC
>DWON01004230.1:0-16594 GCA_018251015.1 Phocides pigmalion okeechobee | reverse complement strand
GAAATAATAAAACACTAATATAATTTAAATTTTAATCACTAAGCAATAATTAACTTATATATACATGTTTTCATATGAATTCATGTTTTACTATGTAATGGGTACTCACAATTATCACTTTTTTATTACTGATATTTTGAAATGGCATGGCTCGTGGTCATAGCAAAAGGTTTTTTTTCGTTAATCAGGAGTACCTGTTACAAAGTAAAATGTTATTTCAATTAAATGCCTAAACAAATTTAATTTAAAAAATATTATCTACAGGTAGTTCAGGCCCATGTACCATGTACCATGTATGCTGATCACATTCCTGGACTCATTAATCTCTTTGCAACATATGAACTGTCCCTCTTGTCACCCACAGCAACAATCATAGTTCAACTAAATATTTTTAAAATTTCATAACTTGGTCCCAATGAACCAAAGGTTCAAAGAGATGGAATATTTATTACCATAAATATATTACAGTACAAAATATACATTTAAAATTTTATATGTAAAGAAAACATCTTTTAGATAAGCTTTAAGTCCAGGAGCCATTCAAAGGATTAATGGACAGAATTCCTACTAGATTAATTTGTGGCACAATTTGTTCCCATTGTGAGTGTAACTTTGGTCTTGTCATAGGTTCGTATTTCATGGTTAAAGCCACATTATTACTAGTAAGTAATATATAAAGACTGGACTATATGTAACATAAAACGTAGGTATATTAAAACAACAAAATCTGGTATATAATACCGCAATTTAGACTTACCTCTGACATAATGTACACAATCGCTGTGTATAATGAAAAATCAACAATCCACAAGTATTCCGTATAAAACCTCAAATGTACTACATCTAACGCTGTAATCGGTGCGGTTTCCAGCTGAATATCGAGACTTCGGGGTACATGGAACGTCTCCGGTTTGCCATTTTGTTCACTCTTCCCGCCTTTCTTGCCTTTTGGCTTATCTTTCGGTACCCCCGCCAGGGTCTTTAACTCACTGTTATCAGGGTACAGATACCGGTACAACCCTTGTGAGCACAGTAACCACCTCGCAAACGAGTAGCTACCCAGTTTTTGTATCACTGACACCATAATAAGAGTTATAACCAGCTGAGCACCCAGAAGAGCCTAAAATATAAAATCTCAATGTGATATACCAGAAAATTGCAATATTGACAGAATTTTATCACCGCATATTATAAGTATTACCATGGCAATTTGTTTTTCATTCACTATCCATCTGTAGTCTAAATATAATTTTCATTTTATTACGGTCCGGGATCTAACCTCAATTTACACACAGTACACATATAATACGGCTAAATTGCGAAGGAAATGGTAATCAAATTAAAATTCGTGACGACAGAGATCGCTTACTATTAAACAATACAATAGAAAGAGGTGAAATTAGTATAAATCGTGAAATGTTCCAAAACGAGTGCTTTTTAAATCAACCGTATAAATATGCATTTATGAAGCTTGTTACTTACAAGAAAGTTTAAATGTTCAAGATTTTACTTATTTACTTATAGTTTTTGATTTTGATGATTTTGGTGCATTTAAGTTAAAACTTTTAATATATAAGTAAATAATCTATGGATATAATCACAAAAACTGAGAGGATCTGGTAACCCTATACTCCCCCCTTTCAAAATGTCATTCGCTCGATTTTCGTTGCGCATGGATGGATGACGAGTCCGTCCGCTGGTTAATCAGTATCGATTGATAGTTTTATTTCGGTTTCGTCGCCGTCGAAGTCTGTCGTAGGTCGCAGACGGATGCGACGGAGCCTAGCCGGCCAGTTTTAATTTTTGTGTAGTGAAAGAAAAACCACCAAAATGGGGTCTTTGTTTAGGAGTGAGGAAATGACTTTGTGCCAACTTTTTCTTCAGAGTGAAGCGGCATATGCTTGCGTGTCTGAGCTTGGAGAATTGGGGCTAGTACAATTCCGCGACGTGAGTATCAACGAACGTTAGCAACGCCCCTTTCCTTTCAACGGCTATCAGTCTATGGCTTATGTACCAAAATCGATATAGCTACTTTGCGCATTGATTGACCCAGATTTCCATGCGATATTATTCTCCACGGACTACGCGCTGCCCTCAATTTAACAGACATGCCTTTCCAAGATACATATAATTTGATAAAATTGACTGAATAGGAAATTTACTTTCTGACTTATAAATAATATTCAAGACTCACTAAATTTTACAAGAAAATGAAACCTTATTCCAGATAGACTGGACCTATATGTTAAGTAATATCTAAGGATTTAGCAACTAACTGAGTAGATATGAATCTTTAAATATGAAAAATGCTTTTTTTTTAACAAATTATAAATATTGAGACTTTTATACTTGTATTTATGAATAGGTGATATTAAATAAGATGTTGCAAGTGTAAAGTACAATATTTTAAACTATAGCAGGAACACATAAAACTGAATCTTAATTTTTAGTTAAAATATGTTCTTAACATGCATAGTATAAGGGTATTTTCAAAACAAGGTGTTTAATTTTTTTAACCATTTTATTTTTACTGTTGTTAATTTAGTAAAAATAAAATGGTTGTTATTTTAGTAAAAATAAACTGTTAAGATGTCATTTTTTTCCATCTAATTCCTTACTATATGTTGAGATTTTCCATGGATTTTATATAACTTTATAATGCCTATAACACTTTGGTTTCTATGACATTACATATTACAATGAGATGATATGAGGTCAACATATGTCATTAACTAAATTATATTTAATGACACATCAATGTCTTACCAAACAATAGTTGAGCTATCCAACTCAAAGGGGTGGATTAGTCACACATTTTTATTAGCTGTGGAGGGCCAATACTAGTTATTTATGTTAGCTTATAGCAATAATTAATTATTATGTTTAATAATTATTATTAATAGGTTATTTTCCAAAACGAAACACCTTACGAGTTGGTGGTAGTATATTGAAGTTCAAAAAGAGTTCTGTAAAAAACTTAAAAAAATATATTTTGATCTTGAATTATTATTATATATAGCCTTATTATATTTATAATAATAATAATAATGTTCCCAAGATGCTGTCAGCATTTTATCTTTGTAATGCCAATCTACTGAGCATAATACATGCCAGCCGCTGGGTCGCTGGAGATGTTAACGAGGCAAGGTGAAATTTGATAGAAAAATTCCAGGCCTCTCCGAGAGTTCACCACCCAAAGTTTATGCACCAAAAGCTATACATACATTATATTAAACTTTGTATCATAATACCAATTAAATATAAAAATAATGTGTTTGGAGACATATTGGGATAATGAGAGAGAACAAACAATTATTAAGCTGTTAAAATTGATTCCAGTCACATTTTTATAGATTAATCAAGATCATGTGATTTGTCCAAGTACATTTGATAATAAATTGATTGATCAATTATTTAATCCATTTTAATCTATAGATATAATTTATCATGAACATAGTGATAATTTGGTTGATTTAGACTACAATGTTTACACTAAAAATGTTATGTTGCTACTTGTACATAGATTTCCTGGCCACAGGGAATGGTCTGAAGCATTTTACCACCATGCTGCTCAACTGTAAGGAACTCTTATGAAATTATTTATGGTGTGGCCAACAAAATATTAAAAAATATTTTATACAACTATAGCTCAACTGGGGAAGTACCAAAATGTCCTATGTGTTATGTAATGTGTCATGAAGCAACTCTTGTGTTTCTGTTGGAGAAGTGTAATTGCTGGCTACACTTACAAGGGAGACAACCAGCATAGTCCTTAGAAATAATAATTTATATCAACACACGAGCTAAGATAGGACTTTAATCCCGTTTGAGGCCTTAATGATTGTCTAACGTCAGGTAGATCAAAGGCTTCTTTGCAAATCTTAAAAAAAATACACAAACTGAGTTTTTAATAAGAAACACTGAATGTTCAAATAAATAACTAAAAGATAAAGTAATATAGCCCAATGGGTCTAGGAATACTTATCTGTTTTTTTTTTTATAGTGAAAAACAGTATTAAAGCATAAGTGTGTAAGCTATCTGTTGAGAAATGGTCTCTGCAGTCTATGGACATCTATGTCCAACATTAAACAGGCTTAATGTCCTGCCTTTCAAAGATGTGTTACTACCCCTGAGGACTGAGATGGTGGCCTTGTTTGTAGATGTAGCTGGCAATTAGAGCTCCCAATTAAAACACAAGAGTCCCTTTACAGCAGATTATGAGGGCAGCTGTACAACCTGCTTGGTCAAACTAAAGTTCTACTACTCGGCATGGTAGAGCTTTAGTTTGACTTGACATTGGCATGTTATGGAAAACTAATGGAATTTTTTACTTAGATATAAATAAAAATAATATTTATCTAGCTATCTCTAAGTGCCACTTATTTGAATGTACAAGAACAATTCAAGAACATTTCAAATTGGTTCCGGATTTGTATAGTGATTTCTGTGAGATAACACTGATAACATTTGTAAAATATTTGTAGTAGGTAATAACATAGCTTGTGACTATGAGAATAGATATATGTATATATCTATTGGTTTATTTTTATAACAACTTATTTCTGCCTAACTATACTAGGCTTGACTTTCCCTTTTTGTGATCTGTCCCAACATTGTAATCATAAATACATACATACTAACAAAGTGTGAGTTATCAATTCATAATGGTAATTTTTCTCACACTAAATAATAGCATTGGTAATATATAAGTTAGCCAAGGATTAAGTTAGTATAATAGGCACTTGACCAGCATGGGAGTCTATTACCACCAGCCCTTCTAATGTGTGTTTGTTCACCCATCATCACTTGATGATGATGATGATGAAGTAGGAGTGCATAGATCTATAAGAAAATAAATATAAATAAATTTATATTACTGGGTTAGTTTATCTGTAGTAATAAGGAAGAGGTTACATAAAGACACATTTATGCATGAGTAAATTAAGTTAAACATATTA
This sequence comes from Phocides pigmalion okeechobee, assembly GCA_018251015.1. Lineage (NCBI taxonomy): Eukaryota > Metazoa > Arthropoda > Insecta > Lepidoptera > Hesperiidae > Phocides > Phocides pigmalion. The sequence continues at coordinate 11,635 of DWON01004230.1, read as the reverse complement.
ATGTCATAATTTCCTTGCAGATTTCTGTAGAGCTTAGTTACATAAATATCTTATCTATATACATATTCATATAAGTATTATACAAAAACAATAAACTCAATTATTTGCAATTTTATAAGAATTTCCAACCAAATGCCACATCTCACTTTGAATGGAAAACATGTGTTTACTTTTTATTCATGGTTGGCTATAGCATATTAATATATATAACAATTACTTAATGTAACATATATTATATGTAAATGTAAATATATGAAATTCTGGTGTTTTGGTTGGAGCAGTGCGATTGCTGGCTACATTTGTAAACGACAACCATTTATTTCTCAGAAGTAGTCACACATGTTACCACAAACAGTACTTCAGTCCTGTTTGTATATGTGTGAATATCTATGGTTTGCAGCGACCACTTAAGGCCAGATCTTCATGTTCTTCATGCTTGTTTGCTACTGTCACTTTAAAATAGCATTCCATTAACAGAATAACATTCTTATAAAAAGCTGCCATGTTAAATACGTGCAGCATAAATAGAAAATATATTGCTATTCAAAATTATCATTCCCTTATTCCTCTTTGATCAGACCCGCGAAACAAGTTCACCCATTGACAATAGAGAGCGAAAAGCCAAGCTAAAATAACAATATTAATATTGCCGCAGTTGAACCCAGACGTGAACGCGTTCCAACGCAAGTTCGTCAATGAGGTGCGCCGTTGTGACGAGATGGAGCGCAAGCTCAGGTACCTCGAGAAGGAGATCAGGCGCGACGGCATCCCCATGTTGGAGATCCCCGGCGAGTGTCCGGAGGCGCCTCAGCCAAGAGAGATGATCGATTTGGAGGTAACTTAGCAACTTTAAAACCACTTCTACACAGTTTTATTTTGCAGAATCTGCAGAGTAATTTATAGGAACGTGTATTTCTTAAAGAGGGATTCTTAAAAAGGAGAAAGAAAGAGGGATTAAGTTTAAATTTTATGATGGTTATCTGTCCAACCTGTGTTCCGAAAAACCAAAACTATCGAGTAAACTTAAAGTTTTAAGTGATGTTAATAATTTCGTATAAATAGCTATGTTCAACTAAAGTACCTAGCTATATAGATATTATAAATCTACAACAAGGTACAATTTCTTGGATTACCTAACTCATATAGATCGTAACATTAAGATGTTTACGAATAACTACTAGTTACATTATGCAGTTCGTATGTCCTATCCAAATAGGCGTTTGCTACCAAGTTTACACAGTATTATAAAGAGGATAAGATTTTTCATAATCTGGTAGACATAAACGACCCTGGGACGGGAATTAGAAATATAGATCGTACAGTAGTGAGCGTATGATTTGGATAATTTATTTATTCTGGTAATTAGATTCTCTTATTTCCCTCATATCAGTATGTATACTTAATTCATTTAATACTAGCATCTCGAGTGAATAAAAAAAGAAAAGTTCCGAAAAGGCATTCTGAATATAACATGGAATGCAATAAGGTAAAACTAACGAAAGGATGTAAGATACAATTATAATACCAGTAACAGTCAAGCTGATATTAGTATTACGAGTATTTAAATAAATAGGCAAGGATGAGATCCGAGTTTTATTACAGGCGTATGATCCATTTTTCGAATTAAAAAATACACAGAAAAATCGCGGTTTACTGTATTAAATCTTCAAGTAATAATAGTTGATAGTAAAATATAGCATTATGTGGTAGTAGATATTATATCTAAGTTAAATAAATTATCGAAGCTTTTAATGAAGTAAGTGTGGACAAAATACTATATATACTTGATCTACTGCAGGCAACCTTTGAAAAGCTCGAAAATGAGCTTCGTGAAGTAAACCAGAATGCAGAAGCTTTGAAGAGGAATTATCTCGAGCTTACTGAACTCAAACATATTTTAAGAAAAACACAAGTTTTCTTTGATGAGGTAAGTTTTTATAATTATGTTTTCACTACTAAAAAGTCATCGTTTAACGTCACATGATTTTCCTTCATAAGCAATCGATAATAACGTTACATTCAAAGATAATCTTTTTCTATATTATATTTGATATTCTGTTCACGTAAGCATATTCGTTGCCTGGTATAGTAAATTAATCACAGATAAGATAATTACCACCGGCATATCCTTGTGATGCTAGGCTGAAATTTGTAGGCAATTCATTATGTTCGCGTAGTAATTATGTTTGTTCATGTACGTCAAAGCAATTCGGTTTTGAAATGACGTTTAGTGTTGCTATAAAATTGTTATACCCCTTTTATGGGTAATTTATATCAGAAGCATTGAAGTCATATAACTTTTTGTAAACCTATAAACTTAAAAGACATACATATATTTATAGAATATGGAAAATAATTAACGGACATCAAGAATGTTACATAAACGATGGTCGAAACTGCTGTTGTAGAAAAAAAATAGCACCAAGACGATCAGTTCCCACGTGAATTATAATACGTGTTGTTATTATTTTACCATCGTGTTATTATTATTTTTTTTCTTTATTTTTGATCAATGTATCACAAAAAATATTTTTCAAAAGGACTCTTCGCATATAGCACGTCTTATAACAATTTCGTTGTATACTAATTTACAATATTGTTAAACAATCACACTTCTCTTTTATGAAAAAATACACTTCATAAAGGTCGTGGGTCTTTTTGCAAAAAGTGCTTAAACCTATTCAAAATAGAATTGTAAAGATATAATGATCAAATAATATTGTTTCAACGCCAATGTCACATTGTTCCCGGCTGTGTCATTACAATTGATCGCGTTTATAAATACGGCAATGTATCGCCTGCAATGAAATCGAAAAGTTCAATACACTATGTATATCGATTTTAATCAATCGCTCAACAATAATTTTCATGGCCGAGAATATGACATTGACATTGGACTCGTAATTGACCTTGGCGCCATTTCGGCGCATGTGTGCACAAGATGGCGGACCCGTCGCGCGAGGAGGAACAAGTGACATTACTGGGGGAAGAGGGACTCATGGCGGGAGGGCAAGCGCTCAAACTGGGGTATGCAGATTAATTTGAAAGTTTTCCGGAGTGCCTTGATTCTCATGATTTTTCTCAGCACTGGGAGAAATAGATGAAAGTCAAAGCAAGTCCTAGAACGATATTATTTTTGCAGCGCTTGTACTGTGACGCTGATACGGGAGTCTACCGCTCACCACTCAGGCAAGCATTGGAGACAGCCGGTTTATAGTATATTATCAGAATAACACATCTCTTTAACTTCTTGTGTGATGGAATGATAGCTTAGCGTAGCACAGCGATACAACTCTACGATTGTCAATTCTAATATGAAGCTTAGAGGTCTAGTCCAGTCCCCTATCCAGTGCTAATCAACTGCTGCCTGAGTGAGTTTTTTTTTAACTAACCAGAGTTTTTCGAACATAATTTATTTTTGAAGTCCATCCATCATGTGGAACGTTTATGGGTCAATATGAAACGTGTGATCGACGTTTATTTTGTTTTATTGTTTTCATATCGTCATGCTTTCTGTATTTGTCATCTTTGCATGCCATTATGATTTATATTCATGTTTGTAGTCTAGATCACGAGAGGATTTGATGTTTGAAACAAAAAATATAGAACTCTTTTAGCTATAGGTACCTTCTACCGTCCACACTGTATTCTAAACACGAAGTAGATTTTAAAACTAACCATGCAAAAAATGCTTTATGGAATTTTAGTAGCTAGGTCACCGCACTGAATTGAATTTTTGCAGACGCGTTGGCGCTACTTTTTTACTACAACAGGCATAAAAAGTTATCAGCCAATGGTGGATGTTCCATGTGTTACGGTTTCCGCTTTGCCTTGTGCCGTTCTCGGAGCGATGTTTGTCTGTCTACATATTTGTTTGTTCGCTAGCACGAGGGTGGTGCCAGTACCACTGAATCGATGACGCGCGCGCTGATTTCCGACGACCCGAACAAACATATGGGACAGGTCCAACTAGGGTATGTATGCGTGTGTACATACGGCACTAGTGTGGCACTGAACCACTAAGTCCTATGCAAGATTATAGTTGAACAGCAGTTGTCAATTACAAATTTAATTTATAATAAATCTACACTCACGATGTTTCCTTACAAACTTTATATGAAGATTAGGTACGGTTTTTAACATAAAAATTTGCTATCCGAATTTATAAATAAGGACGTTCATAGGGTATTTTTCTTATCTCCTTTATACAAAAACGTGTAAAAACCTATTCGGCACCAAAATTATAATTAGTCGTATGAATAGCAGCAACTGCTTCTCAGCTATATACATATTGCTAGTTGAAATCGAGAAACGTGGTTCCTGAACTTTTTTGTATAGATGTTCTAATACCTACAGAATGACTTTCATAAACAAACTAACGCAATCAATGGCGTATGCCCGACGTAAGATGGCAATCCATCAAGTTGTTCATATAAACTTGACAGTTTTATTATTTGATAATGTCAACATTTTCAGTGTAAATATTTAATGTTTACCAATCTCAGTCTCAGTAGCACATTAATTTAGGATCAATTATGTGAACAACTTCAAGGATCTCGCAAGTGAATTTAAAACCTTTTGTGCTCCATTCAATTACCTACTTGAGACGTATATCAATTTATGAACGAAAAATATAAACGAGTGTTAAAATATCACTTGCAGCTCAGACAACGACGACACTTGACCGCACATTAAGTGATTCCATTCATACAACTAAAGCCACTGTACAAATTCGCATGTCTAATTGAAAGAAAACATTACTAAACCTCATTGTGGAAATCAATTGAATTGGATTAATATAGAATCGTCAAATTACCAACAACAACTAGAAAAATTAAAATTTCATAGAGTAAATATAAATTTGGTATCAAGTATATTAAATATTGATACTAAATATACAAGACATGAATTTATTTGAAATTTTAATTGTTCTGGTGATATTGTCCACTGTAAAATGTAATGTGCAAACTTGCTAAAATGTTTTGCTTGATTTATTTCCTAGTTTTCGGGATAAACAAGAGTCCTTGGAATTCCTGCCTTGGTTAGTAGTGTACAAAGTAACTATTATGTAGTTGGGTTGGTGTGTTGTGGAGAATTATTGTATGTGTTTCTTGTGAATGTTATACTCATCATTACAATGTTTACTTTTAAGTTGTCATGACGATTGAAATAAGTTTATTCTTGTCCACGATTATTATTTCAATCTGGAATGGCATGTGAACGATCTAACCGTTAACTCTTAAACTTTCACTCTTTGCTTACTAACACTCACTATATCACAATACTACACTAGTATATGTCAAATGCATTGTCAAAGGTTACTTGGACTTCAAGAATAGATAATGGAGTAGGTGCGAAAATTGTAAATGCTGAAGAGTTACGTATTTCGTAATCACACTTTTTCTATTAATTAATGTTTTCATAGCAGACGTTTTTACCAAATTTTATCTTTTTTATAAAATTTTGGACCCAGAGTCGTTCCTAGTTTAAAGATTTCACCCAAGCGTTTGACATAGGTGTTCATGGATTTTTGTATCAAAAATTGTATTTATTTAATAGAAAATGTTGTGAATACGAACAATATTCTCCTATTTTCATTTTCGAAATCGATTCTAACAGCGTCTTGGTACGAGTGCCTTAGATATTAATTTATGTTTGTTTCTTTTTATTTATGTGTCTTTTTCAGTTACATTGTGCTATTCATTGAGAGTTTTTTATATCAGTTTTATTTTAATACAACGGTTATGTTTATTTAAAAATATTAAATATTGATGCGATACGTTTATAATAGATGACAAATTTACTCGGCGTAAAGTGACTCTTATTTTGTTTTTATAAATACTTACATGGAAATATACTGGAAATATAATGATGGTAAGCTAAGTAATCATTTTAGTCGTGTCAAGTTTTCTACAGAATACGTGATTTCGTTGGATAATGCTCACGTTTTGCATCACAATGCCCAAGCTATATGTTAGTTAATTGTTAACGGTTATTAATAACCTATCATATTTGTCTCTGCCAGTACGACATGCAAGCTGAATTATGTCTCGATTCCATTGTTTGTACTGTCCTAAAGAGTTACGAAATGAAATTGCATAATATATTTAATTTACAATCTCTTGCGTATCAAATTAAAGATAAAGTCAAAATGACAGTTACTGAATAGTAAATTAATCTAAAACACTGATATTTTTTCAGTTAAATAATATACTTGCACAATTAAAATTTATTAATCTGTTTCATTGAATCTGTTTAGTGCTAACTAAACTTATAGACTAGATCATTTGCACGTATCGAAATGTTTTATGAAACAAAATTTTAACCGCTGCACATTGTTTTGAATTTACATCCGCAATAAAAGTACTTATCTATCCAACCATTTATGCGAATTCTGAAGAGTACTGTCCTTTGGCAAGTACTCCATATTCCACCATTCGCACTTCTTGCATACTTGTCTAATAACGATAACGTTATCTTGAAGAAGATCTTGGTGAAGATCATTGGAAATCTATATATTGGAATCTTTCAAATTGAAAATTTCAGACGTGAAAATTGCAGATAAATTTTATATACATTAGACCAGTTTAGAAAGCATATGATAAGATAAAGGTAGGATTAATTATCTCGCTTTTGAGTCAGACAAAACATACACTAGCATTAGAAACAAAACAGGAACATGCAATAACTAAGTTTAAAAATCGAATCTTGAATGTTTTAAGGTAAAATCTATTTGGTTTATTTTAATTTTTAAGATGTTATAAGCTTAAAATAATGAAATATATAATGAAGTAGATTATATTCAGATCAAATAATGCGTCTGTATAAATAGTCCACGAGCAACGTGAAAATTTCGCCAATAATTTTTTTCGGCCGATAACTTGTGAAAGTGTTCTTAGGGATGTATCGTGAAGACCGTAAACGTTTCTGCGGCTCCGTGGGTGGGACAAGCAACAGTTTTTTTTATCGTTTTTACTTTTAGTATTTTAGCGTCATTTTTGTTCTGCGTAATTTTCCATCCTTAATCATCCCACCCACTAAAGAATTATACGAGTTGTTCTGTGACAGCGAATTGAACAAGAAAATCTGATGCTGGCTCTAAAAAACTAAAAGTCTAAAACATTTGACAATTTGCTATATTTGTTTTGGTGGCTCATCTTTACCGTTAAACCTGTCGGTCGACCACCTGTCCGCTCGTGACTGATACATTGTCACTGACGTGAAAAATATCATAATTTCAGCATCAAATAGGATAAATTAGTAGAAAGTGTACATCCTATTCTAATCACACTTATTTGTTTAATATTGACGACTTTTGTGGCACAACAAGGTAACCATAACTTAAGAATGAACTTAAGATTTCTATTCTGGATCTGCGACCGTTTATGTGTCTTCATTTGTGTCCATGACGCCCACGACACACTAAAAGCACTATTCGTTAGTTATTGTCGCTATTTTTCCGGTAGAGTATTGTATTTTTTTTAATAATTGTTTTCCAAAAGATTTAGATTTTTTAAATAATCCTACTATAATCATCTATAGGGGCGTAATATACATTTAATATTGTACGTAATTCATTGTTTATTTTAATTTCTCTTAATGTCATTATGATTTTATTAATAAAATTATAACTAGCATATCATGAGGCACCTTTGTCATTATACAAATTGGAACTATAAAAATATCAAATAATTTCAAAAGTATTTAAATGTTTTAATAAGGTTATTGCTATTTTAAGTTAAGCTTTACTCGACATGGTACTTGATGATAATTGATTTTAAATACATATAGAGAACCTAAGAATTATCAAACAATATATTGTCTAAGTCGTCGTTACAAGTATGTTGATTAAAGTACTCATTGGCCACACTTATTATGTAACTAATCGCACGTTTACTCAGTTCTTCGGTTCAATACCACGAACGTTAGTGGCTCTAGATAATGTACAAATGACAATGGTTTCCTTTTTTTATTACGACCCTCTTATACATACATAGGTTGAATGATCCTTGGTTTAGATTGTTACTTTTTAACTTTGACATTAATTAAGTGTATGTATATACCTAATAATTAAATTAAAAGAAATGAATTTAAATTTGGATTCCGTGAAATGACGTGATGTTTATCATATTTGACATACGACTGCATTATTATCATATTCTCTTTCCTCTTTACTAATGTACGTAAATTTATCATTACAAATAGACATAGCATCACCAGACTCGTGAGTCTCCAGATAGCTAAATGGATTTAGTATAATAAATAGAATAACCCAAGAGTTACCCAATTTTATTAGTCTGACAACGGGGACTACTAACTAGCTCATATTATAAATGTCAATTTTTCATGGCAAAATGGATTTGAAAGAAGTTGGTAGAAAAATTGTTTGTCTCCTTTAACGTATAATTTGATTCATTAATTTTACATTACTATATTTTAATTTCTACTGTAATTATTTTAAGTTATTGGACAATAAATTTGTTTCCTTCTACATAGATTCTAACATTTGATAGGGATTTAATTGAGCTATTAGGAATGTCTTCAGGTATTGTTTTCGGTGTAATCAGTTCAGCAAATTCATTTTCGAGTTCAATCAATTGCAAACTTAACTAAATCAAATGCACAATGCCTACAATTCTCGCTATATACGTACTTGAATGCACAACTCGTGATTTTGTTCTATCGTTATCGCGCATTATTTTTATTGCCCGCTCTCAATGAATAGCACAATTTACGCGAGTAAACCCATTATTTCAATGGGTGGTACGTACTTATGCGGACGCAGCAAACATGATTACCATTTCCTGAATAGAATGTGTTTTATGCGAATATGCCTAGGCAAGAACTTATGAAAATTCTAGAACTAAGTTTTTTGTCCACTAGCTATTAGTATCGAATGATCAACGGTAGTTTTGTGCAGCCATTTAATTGAATCGCTTGATAAATAAATTTAATCATCAAGTTGTTCGGTCTCAAACTGGTTTCTCTGCAAATTATTAACGTGTGAGACCGCATCGGTACCTGTTAGTGCCTTGGACTAAAGATGTTCCTATTATAATTTTTGTATCTACATATAAAATATAGTGTAGTATAAATACATATAAAGTAAGTCCAGGAAAAAGCTTGTCTATCTTTCTCATGATTTCTGACTCATCGCAAAAATGATTCTTATTGTAATCATTTGTCATTACTTTGGCTTTAAAGGGTTGTATATCGGAGAGCGTCAATTTCTTACAATATTTAGGACGAAAACATCTAGTTATTTAAGTATAAATTGATGTATATCTTGGTTTTATTTATTACATACAATTGTTACATCTTTGCGTATGAAATAAAAGCTTAGGTATTTTTATAAGCATAATTTAAAACGTAATTTGAATAATTGCTTATAAAGGCGATTATTTTAAGTATAATTATTTTTGGTAATTGCTCAGTTCCACGGTAATTATAACGTGATAATGCATAATCTGTAATGACGTTAGACGTATTGGCTCTCCGTATACAAAATTTACTGTAACCGTCCGTAAACAAGAAAAACTAACAAAGTTTCACTTTTTTACGTTCTCAAAAGGGTATGACGGTCAAACATACATCACGTTTATTTATGAATCTGAATATGGAGGCATTAATATAATTAGTCTAACCGTATTAGAAATATTTAATAAATACATATTAGTCAGTGTCATGTGATGGATGATTTAACTGAAAATTGACGTTCGAGTTACATCGGCAAATATTTACGAGACTGAAGGACTCATTATTTCCTTAACAGAGGAATATGATACTTTGTTGGATATTTACATTCTCGTGACATGTTAGCACCTACCTACGTTGTCGAGTCCGTAACAGGAATACCACTAAAGGATGTGACTAAGAGGGAATTATGTAGCTGAACTATGTATGTATGTAACTATGAACGGTTTATTATTGGAAATGTTTTCATGTCATTTTGATTAAGACTGATGTTAGTATGAATCCAAAGTTTCTAATTTAGGTTTATATTATTAACTAGCTGCTTTTTGCCATTTCGTTCACGTGAGCCTCAATATTCGAATATTTACAGATTTTCTAACAGCAAAAAGTTCTCATGGGCTCACATGCGCAATTTTAAAATGAACTTATTTATAGACCATAAATAATAATAATGAAACAAACACTAAATGTTAAGTGAAACTTACTACAATACATGAATGAAAACTGCAACGAAATCGGTTAAGCAGTTTCTGAGATTAGCGTGCACGTATGCACAAACAAACAGACAAAAATCCTAAAAACTATTGAAATAGTGATTCTCAGTAAGTGCAGACAGATTTGTAAATTAACTTACTAAAAATATTTTTCACACCATTACTTATAAAAAATATTTCAAGATAAACTTAAAATGTATATGATACAAAAGTCTGCCAATTTTTTGAAGTACTACCAAGCTGTAACAGGTTCGCAACTTTATTTATTTCTGTCTCAAGTTCATTCTGGATAAAAAATATTGTGTAGGAAATGGTAATAGATATGAAACCATTAAAGCATGTTAATCAGTTATAGTATACAAGTTTACAGCATTGATGTCCTAATGGTTACGATTCCAGCCTCATACACAGAATGTTTAGGGTTGGAACCTCAAATGGGCACTTCTGATTTTTCAAAATTGTGAGCAAAAAAATAAAATTATTATAAAGAACCGCAAGTAGCGAGAAAATCAACATGCCTAAAAGTTTTGTATAAAGTTCTCAAAGGTGTGTGAACTGTACCAAAGCGCAATTCGTCAGTATAGTGGACTATGTATGGCTTAACTTATGATTTTGAAACTAATATTATCGCGGAATTTATACATTGTACTATATGTACCGAGTACTTACGATTAACGATTTTTTATTTTTGTTTGCCGATATATCGAACCAGTTGCAAGGCGTGGTCACGGCGAAACGGCAGTTAATCATGAGTACCCGGTATATATAATAAAATGTAAGGTTTAACATTCTGAGAAGAGGAGTCTCTGAGGGGAAACACGTGCCCAGCAGTAGGTTAATACACGTTTATATATTAATGCGATATTATACTGAGAAGTAACCGCCGAAAGAGCCCAAAACCAATACGATAATTCATGTTACTGGCAGATTTGGCGTGCAGCCAAGGTGAGCCCTCTTACATCATACCGTCCAAAAAACCTAACAAACAAAACTGTACTCAAACACTTTGGATCCAAATTACTTTTTACAAGAACCTTGATGGTTTTAAACGTTCCCGAAGAAATGTGTGCTTAATATTTCTGTAAATACGGCTCATTTTATTTGTTTTGCAAGGCGTATGTTTGAGGAAGTCAGAAATATACCCGACGACGACTGTAAATCGTTTTGAATAGTGGTTCTAGATCCATCATGTATACGTGAACATGAAACATCCCAATGTTGTACACGTATGTACCCACCTACATTTAGCAAGAGTAAAATCTACAGTTACAAATTCGTATTTGTTACTTGATATACCTCCAAGTAATATATAATATAGTATAGTAGTATAGTAAAATAAATGTGGTAGAACCGTTAGAGCTCGCCCGGGGCAACACCACCGCCACTGGAGGCGACCATATTAGCCCTCAAGAGTATGAACGCATCCGCGTCCATCCTTAAATAGAACT
>DWON01004229.1:0-16595 GCA_018251015.1 Phocides pigmalion okeechobee | reverse complement strand
TGAGGACTAAGATGGTCGCCTCCAATAATGTGTATCCGGCAACTACACCTCCCTAACCGAAACACAATACATGAGGAACATGTTGCTTTACGGCGGGTTATGAGGGATGCGATGGTGCCGCCCCGGGCGGGCTCTAACGGCTCTACGGACTTTAAGTTTGGAGAAAACAGCAGGAAAGTATAAGGTATAAAGTGTTATAGCTTCACAAAATGTAAAAATATAAATCATTTACAACATGATTACGAATGATGGAAGACAATTAAAAGAGAAGAAACACAAAGAGAGATAAGAGAAAGACAGAAGAGTGTGGACGATATATACAGATATAGAAGAATAAGCTGGCGAAGATATAACATGTAGAGGTTATCATGTTGATCCACTACGAAGTGCTGCAATTAAAGTTTTTTCTTTGTTAAAGTATGTTGTATATCAAGTTGGTTATAATATCTCACATTTCTGTTATAAATATTTTATAAAATAATGTTACTACTGATTTTAAAAGAGTATCATCACGGCATTTATACATTTAAGGATTTTATTGCCGTTAATTCTAAGTTACATAGCTCGTGATCACGACCAAAATGCGATGTTGACTTGACACTGTTGACAGGAGCTAGTGGTAGATTAATCTATTCACCCTTCGTCTAGCCATTTTTTCGATTTTACGTTCCACATCACCACACATCATATTATCTGTAACTCTATGCACTAAACTTTTCCTATTTCTTATTTAAATAAACGAAAAAAATAACATTGTCGTAGGAATTAAAAACAAAGGCTTGAATACATGTTCCTTGTAAACGTATAGTTTATAAATATTATTCTTTTGCACACAGAGTTGCAATCAATGTACGAATAAAGTAACTAATATGACGTCAATACTATCACAATTCTTAGAACATGACAGAACGCGTGTAATGAATGCCGTACAATATTCAAAGATAACGCTGAGTGCTCCGTTCGTTGTATCCATCGGACGGCGTAGCAATTTATGAGTTAAAAAGAAACTACGGAATTCCCAATTCGGGAAAATTGGCTTTGGATGCCAACGGAAAGAAAATTTAAAAACATACGCTACAGTTTTGCTACTTTCTTTCTATTGGTTGCAATCTTTTTTATGTTCCACTGCGATACGGGTATCTTTCTACAAGTAAAGGAGACCTGTAAGGACTACTAACCTAAAGAATATTCCATCATGTTGACCGTTCGTACAATCTTCCGGATGTCTTAAAAACGTCTTATATCCTTCGACAAATTATAATGATTGGCATCTAACTATAACTATCCAGGCCGACAGTTTGAAGTGTTTCTGATTAACAAAAGATTGTATTTTTACCAGTAGCGGCTACGCATCCGATTCCAGTACGTCTCTGAGTTCTTAAGTTTGGAAGCCACAAGATAATAATTAATCGGAACTTTCTTCACATTTCATCAATCAATCATTGATTTTATCTTAAACTACTGTAAAAGGCCAGATAATAGTGTTTGATGTGAATAGAAATATAATTTATAGTTATTATTACAATAAGTAATTGTTGTAACAAAATAATGTTAAAAGATAATAAACACAATTTTTAAAACAATGCATATTGAAGTGTTAAATAACTCGCGATCCTGTAATAATTTATATGAACGCACGTATTTTTACATTTAACGCTTGTTTTTCTCATAACTTGTCAAAAATTATACGATCAAGTGAGGACTATTATGTATTATATTTTTAAAATTCGCTTTCAATTCTGTCCCATGTATGAATACAGACAGTATTCATACGAGTACATCGCTTTGTTAGCGCTTTACTTAAAATTTCGGAGTATTTTGTTAATGAAAACAGTGATAAATATTTTCATAATGGTTTTTTCTTCATTTTTTATTTATCTTTTTTTACCACATATTATATAAGTAATTAATTTGTTTTTAATCAAGTTTAAAAAGATGATGTTTTCAATTATACTGCATTGTTTAGTAAAATTGAAATAGCAAATAAGCAAGCCGACCGAACACCTGTAAAGAAATTTTTAGTTTCAGCTGAAGTCGATCACAGGTGTAATACAATATAAGTAGTAATATAGAGGTATTAATTACGTTCATAAAACACAAACGATGTTTTTGGAGCTATTACACATTATATCCGTATTTAAAGCTTAAAAATAAAATATTTGTTACGATTGCAAGGGATTGGATCAAACCTAAATAATAGACGTAGTTTACCAAACAATTGGGAATGCATTTCAATAGTTCAATGAAGAAACTAAGATAAATAGAGTAAAAGGCGAAAGTCGTCAGCGATTCGCGAACAAATGCAGCTTAACTTTTACTAATGCGATTGTACTCCCATTGATATCTAGAAACTGCTTCAAACATCCGTTCGGAATATTCTGCTGTAAACGCTTCAGTTAAGTGCCGTTAGTGTATAAAAGTACTTCCCTTGTATCCTTTCACGAGTTTCAAAGTTATTTCAAAGATTTAATCACATTACAAGCTTGTTTTGTACTTTAATTTGTAGGAAATGAATTGACAGCAGCGTATTCGTACTTAATTGCATTTAATGTAGAAATCGACACATCGTCCAATTGCAACTATAGTGTGATTTTACCAGATATATGCAGGTTTAACGCCCTCATAATCTGCCGTAAAGCATTACTTGTGTTTCGGTTGGAAAGGTGTGGTTGCTGGCTACACTTTAAAGCGAGGCGACCATCTTAGTCTTCAAGAGTAGCCACGTATCTATATTCGAGCTCAGATAGGATTTCGGTCGTGTTTGCTATTGTCTATGGATGTCTATTGGCTACGACTACTTACCATTATGGTTTGCATGCTCGTTTGCTACTCTTCCCATATATATAAAAAAGTTTTCGTTGTTTTAAACGTGATTATTTCGCGTTTATTTGGAAACTTATAACACTTTTACATGAATTGTTACAATGTTAGTTGACCACGATCTTTGCAACTGGTTTGAAATATCGGCAATTAAAAATCGTTTATCGTGAGTACCAATTACAAAATAAAATTAAATATAAAAGAAGTATCGCAGGTATAAATAGACTAAATGTAACATTAATATAAATTTGATTAAATTTATACGGTTCAATTATATCGATTTTTGTGGTCCTACATCCTTTGATTGTTCTAATTCCATGTAACAATACTTGAATTTTTTATATCAGAACAAAAATAGTTAACATCGATAATATAATAAAAAAAAAATGGCACTAATGTTCAATTTAAACTATGTATAATTTATATAATTCGTACAGAATTTTTAATACTTCATTGTCTTACGTTAAATGAAATATAAAAAGAAATTTCTGCCGGTGATCGGAAGAAGCAGCCTTTTCTGAACTTAAAAGCTTACTTGCACTACATTAAAGCTTAAAAGTTCTGTCGGTCTGTTGGCGACCACTCAGTGGAGAACATTATAAAGAATTCTTAGAGATTTCACGTAAATTCTTTCACTGCGAAGTAACAATTATTTTCAACAGAGTAAGGTAATGGAATATATTTCATGAAGGCAACTTTAATGTCGGGAGAACTATCGTTCAGGAAGGTACTACCGTCGCCCTCATAATCCGCCGTAAAGTATTACTTATTTTTCGGTTTAAGGTTAGTTGCCGGTTACACTTTGAAGCGAGGCGGCCATCTTAGTCCTCAGGAGTAAGGACGTTTGAGCTCAAATAGTATTTTAGTCGTGTTTGTGGTTGTACGTAAATGTCTATAGTTTGCGACTAATTAACACCAGGTTTACTTGCTCGTTTGTTACTCTTCTCATATAAAAAGGTAAATAACCATAATATTCATTTAAGGTGGTAGTAGACACTGTTCCGATTGGGGAGGTTCTTCTTCATCCATTTATAGCATGAAGCAATTCTCTCGTTTCGGTACAAATATGTTATTACCACTTACGACTTAAAAGCAACGATCTTAGTCAGAAATAGCAACTTATCTACGATGTATGACGATTTTTATTTAACGGGTACTCACGATTAACAATTGTGAGTATCTATAATATAATAAAATGTACACGTTCCGAGATGATATTAGTATAAAATCGTACATGTATGGTGAACGCTTACATAATAGTTACAAATGTCCATAGATAAGATACTGATGAACAGATTTTTGAATTATTAAATTTACTATTAATTAAGTGTATGAAATATGTAATTTATAATGAAATAAATATTTTAATTCGAAAACATTGATTACTTAATGTAGATTGTATGCTCGATTGTTCATAAGTTCCTGTTTTATCTGTGCTCGTACATAGGACATTTATTAAAGTTTTTTTTTAAATTTGAAAGCAATTACATTAATATGTAAATATTTGAATGAAGACACACATACGTGTGTGTATATGTGTATATATGAAAATGGAAGAATAAAAATATGACATGTATTCAAAACATGAAATTAATTAATTTCATGGTACCACGCCGCAAGGGCACGGAAATAGTTTAGGTTAGGCATTTATTATAATTAGTTTTAAGATTTTCATGTACAAATAAAAGAAAAAACGAGACCAAACACAAATCAAAAATGTGTATCAACCATTATTAAATATGAAATTTATGTTGGAGATACCAAGAAAGGGATTATTAAAAATATAATTTAACAAAGTTTTGTGGAAAATAATTAGCCATATTGGTGTGAATTTTGCGGTAAGGCTAATTAATTGCACATCCTACTAGCTTCCGCCTGCAATTTTGTTCGCGTATGATATACATATAATTGTATTAATTTGACGTAATTATGTATGTTATTTTCATACTAATTAAACGGAATAGGCAAATGAATATGTTTCTTACAGTTAAGGGGTTGTATACTAACTGTACATCACATCTGACGATATACGTATATGTACATTATTTTATGTATGTTTAATATTTTAGCAGGACGGCTAAATCTTGACTATTACTGGCAAATTTTCGATATCTTGAGATACATTATTATATTTTTTATAAAAAACCCTATTTTCTTTAAGTAAAATATAGTCGATATTACTCGCTGATAATATTTTCTATACATGAAAGAGTTTTTAAAATCGATAATGTACTCTTTGATATTGTGGAATATAATCAAATATAAAAAATTCTGTATCAATTACTTCATAAAATCCTTAGCTTGTTTTAAGAATATTAGGTACTCAACGACATCAAAATCAGTTTTACTATAAAACTGGTACACGCGATTACGATTTTGTTTTGAGGTTAGGTACCAGTTTATTGTTTTAGTTATTACTCGCTGCAATGATCTTTGATATGTATTTAAGGGCTTCAACGCGAACGAAACCGCGGGTAAAAACTAGTGTCTAATATTTTAATTGTAAGTAAACAACAATGTTTTGTATGTTATCTGTCTTACAAGATAAAACAAGAGTCTTCTTCAAGCTTAATTTAATTGAACGAAATCCTCTTTGATCTTTTTTCGCAAATTATATATCATCATAATTTTATCGTAGTACAAGGAATTTTAATTAGTCATCTGTTTTGGAAACCAATTCCGTTTTCTATCGTATTCCGTTTTTTTCCTAAAACTGCCGTAAAAGTGTTTTATTTAATTACGATTATTAAAATTATAATTGTAATATAAATTGGAAACGTAATCCATTTTTAAATCATTACCTATTTTAATACTTGTAATAGTAGTCCAGGTTTTGCCTAATGTTACGTTTAAAGAAAATTATTTCTCAAAAGATTTACAAAAATCACTTACAGAGAAAACACAGGAATCAATGTAAATAAACTCGAAATGACATAATCTTAATTACTATTATGATAATAATGTTGACGCATAATGCATGTATAGTACTAACACTATTATGATAATAATGTTGACGCATAATGCATGTATAGTACTAACACTATTCTGTTTTATTTTATTTGACCACTATTAAAGAAATCCTCACTACAACTCGATTCCATAATACGGAAAAATTGTTTTTAAAGCAATATTTATTATTTATAATGTATTTGCGGCAACGCTAACAGGCTAAAAGGCTAACGCTGCCGTAACACAACAGCGTTACGGCAGCTAAGCTACTGCGGCTGTAGCGTTATATTTTATTTTACTATTACAAAAATAATCATCAAGTATTTTGATTCTGTAAAATGATAACGCTTTATTAATTTTTTGAATCAGTACTTATTACAAAACACGATTAGTCACCGATGGTAACCCATCCAAATTCTGACCGCACCCAACGTTAACTTTGTCGATCGTTGACTACATACACAAGCCGCGTATCGCCTATGTGTAAACAGTATAATCCGAATCGTAACTAGATCCACCTACTAATTATTTCTGAAACGAGTAGTACTAAATAATGTTCGGCTAATTTGATATATGGTAGCTAATGAACTACACACACACACACACACACATATATATATATATGTATGTATGTATGTATGTATGTATGTATGTACAGTATAATTGTGCCTAACATTAACAAAATTCTAGTTATTTCTGCCTTAAAATAATAATCTTGCGAGCCGGTGCTGTTTCATGTTATATCTAACAAAACTATGTACGTTGTAAAATGGGTTATCAATTCATAGAATAACAAATAACTATAATAAGTCACATAACGGTACAAGGGTACTGTAAGTTAGTACTTACAATACTAATAATAATTTATTATATATATAAAACTAATAATATTAATAGTTTATTGCCGGAAAACAGCAGTGTTACTCTGTTTAGTTTGAAACGCGCGATAACCTTACGTTTATAAGTACTTTAATGAAATTAATATTAATTTCAAAGTTAATTAACAATGACGAAAAGCTTGAAACTAATTATAATGAAAATTTAACCTAAACGATCTAAATGGAGTCCGTGCCTATGCGGCATGTTTCCAAAAACACTAGCTGCATTCCCGCGATGAATAGAAATCGCAATTCTCTGCGCGAAATATTAACCAACCCTCTCGTCACCGGCGGCGTTGATCAAACGTGGTACTATTTTTTTGAAAATTAATTAATACGATATTTATTATTACGCGCGTATAGCGGTGGCAAAATTAGGCAACGTCGGGAATAGATCGTAGTCGGACGACGTAAACACAGAATTTTGTCCGCCCGTGGTTCACAGATTTGAACGTACAACACAGGTGTGTACAAACGCAAACGCATTGCGCTAAGTAATACACAGCAGTGGTGTAATCCGCAGGGAAAGTGTTAAATAATCTTCATTTCTTAAGAACTACGAGTATATTGTAACGCCTGTATTCAGCTTAAAAATGATAAATCAAAAAGTACTTGACTTTAGTGTTAAAAAAGGAAAACTAATATTTTAACATTAATTTTAATAAAATGCCTGTTTCAATTCGTTGAAAGCTTTCCTCTTTTTAATGCATTTGTTAAGAAATAGAAACCACCCGTAAAGCCTGAAGGTTTAAAAATAAGGTAGGAGAATGTTAAAGATGGAAGAGCTATAGTTCGACCGGAGAGGAACTACCGCCGCCTTTATAATCCGCCGTAAAACATTACTTGTGTTTCGTTTGGAGAGGTGCGGTTGCCGGCTACATTTACAGGCGGTCATCTTAGTCCTCAGGAGTAACAACGCTACTCCTACCTAACGTTCGAGCTCAGATACGATTTGTTTGTGGTTGTACGCTATTGTACTACTTAACATTTGTAAATGTGATTTGTATGCTTGTTTGATACTCCTCTCACATGAAAAAGGAATTAACTTTAATGTTTAAAGGTACAAAAGTAAGAAGCTTTAATCGTGAGTACCCGCCATATAGTAAAAAGTACAAAACTCTCGATAATATTACTTTTAAATCTTATAGTAATATTAAGGCTACTGTTTTAATATTAAAATCACAGGTTATGAAGATTTTGTTTGTACTGTGTTACTACAATCCGTCGGAACCTATCTCTTGATATTTTTAGACAATTTTATTATTTTACCAAATAATCTACTTTCTTTAGAAGTAGAAAGACGTACCAAGCTTTAAGACTATATGTCAAAAAAGTAGTTAACAGTTCACATTTAAATTAATGATTTAACATTAATGTTAAAAAGTTAAATTTGTTAAAATGTTTTCTTTTTTATCGTATTGTATCATCTTGGTCAGTGGGGTCCGAGTGCCAATATTTTTTAAACGTTAGTCCCACGTTTGATCTACGCCGCCGGTGACAAGCTGCTGGTTCATGTCTCGCTCAGAGAATTACGGTACGCTAGCGTTCTTGATACCAAGTCATATGGACACGGACTACCTTGAGATTGTTTAGGTTAGACTTTTATTACAGTTAGTTTTAAGATTTTCAATATTTGAAATTAAATGAAAAAAATCGTAGTGTTCATTAAAATAACTTAGCTCTGATAAAAAATAGAAATAACTCGTAATTTGCGTGCGTAGTACTAATAATCCTTTTTTAAGTAACAAAAATAGCTTTTAATACGCGCTTATGCTCGCAGGTTTAAAAAATACTTCGGAGTTACAAGATTTAACATCAAAACCATAATATACAATACCATAATATACAACCATAATTTTCAATATCAATATCATGAGTTTTCATAAATTTTATTATATTTAGAACTGTGTTACTGTATTTTTACAGAGTAAACGGTCAGTACTCTTCTTAGCTTCTTTATTAAATATATTCTTTCTTCTTTTCTCCATCTTTCAATTAAAATATTTACTATATTTTGTATGAGATAGCCTTTAGTATTATTCTTCTCTTCTTTATTAAATAACTTCTCTCTTCTTTTCTCCGGCTTTCAATTTGATTATTTAGTGTATTTTGTACTGCGTAACCTGTCTGTATTTTTCTCTTCTTCATTATTAAATATCTGCTTTCTTCTTTTCTTCATCTTTCAATTAAATTATTTACTATATTTTGTACTGGGTAGCCTGCCAATATTCCTCTTTTCTTCTTTATTAAATACCTTCTCTCTTCTTCTCTCCGTCTTTCAACTAAATTAATCGACAAAATTATCGGCATTTGTTAGACCGTTAAACCTTATAACGCGTTCATAGGCTTGAAAAAATAACCACAAAATGTAACTTGATTAAAATTCGAGTTAGTTTATGAAGATTATATAACTATTTCGTTAACTCACTTATCTTGTACGTGAATCTCTTTTGCTAATACCCATTAACCATACATGGCTAGAAACGGTTATTTCGCCAGAATATAGACTTTTAAGGACCAAGGAGGTAAATGAATACTTTCTAAGAACTCTAAAGGTTAACTATTTGAAATATATAAAAAATATGTTTGATTGTTCACTTTTTAACAAATTTTACATTCAACACTGAACACGTTAAATTATTCATGTTTTAACGAGTTTTAGAATGTAAATATCAAAAGATACATTTGTTTCACTTTTATTTTCTCGAGATTTACTTCATAAATAAATAATTCTTCGACACTTAAAATCCAGCTTATTTCTTTAAGAATTCTTGTGATATAGATTATTATACAAAGGTCGAAATGGACCCACTCACCGACGAACAGAGTCACAAAGACCCAGAAAAGATTATTATCATTTATAATTTACACGTCCAACTGATCAAGGATTGAACCGAGATCCCTCTACTTGTTAAATTATAATAAAATAATTATAGTATAGTTGCAAAGCAACGTGAGTCATAATATTAATTTTGTATAAGTATAGAAATGGATTTTATTTAATTTTAAAAAGTAATTATCGGTTAAAGAAGCTAGTATTTTGTTTATTACGAAATTCATATTGTAATCATATTTGTTTGTTAACTAAGGAATGAACATTATAATTATTAAAAACGCGCTTCAGTCCGCCTGTCATTGTTTAAATAGAGACAATCAAAAATTATTTGCAACAGTTATTAGCAAAAGTTAGGACACCTCATTAATTAAATCTGGTGGACTGCAAAAAACGGGGCAAATAGAACAGAAATACTCGTGTGTAGACTTGATTTTTTTTTTATTCACTCATTACCTTCTATGATATCATTTTTTTTCAGCAAAGCATAAGTATTATTTTATGTAATTATAAAAGTAATTATAGTTCAAGTAATTATAAAAGTTATTATTTATAATGACTTAAAAGTATAATTACTTCCACAGTATAAATATTCTATCACAAAAAAATGCATAAAACACTGCACAAAAAGTTCAAGAACCGCAAAACTAATTTGATGCGTCCGACAAAACTCTCCGCTCCCTATTTTAATATTTAACGACTTCGCGAACTAATAGTTTCTCAGTTTCAGCTGGAAAGAAAAGTGTTCACAAACCCACCTGCCTAATTACATTCCTACCGAATTCGCGTTTTTCCGACTTCCGACTCGAGACGGCGAAACAAACAAATGAATTCTTCGCCAAACTTTCGGAGCATCCAACAAAGAATCTTACTCACTGCCATTTCACCTTAAAACGAGCATTTCACAAATTAACATCGCGCTCCTCCCAGAACTCTAAAATAAGTCGAAAATATGCTGAAAATATACATGACAACCTAGCGGTGATTCTTACGAAACAAATTCACGGTTTAAGCATACAAAGTTATGCAATGAAAACAAACATCGCCGGCGCAACGCGGGCAAAAACATACGTTTATCTCCTCGTCCCTGCGTGCTACTTAAAATCTGTAACACAAACTTTAACCTTTGGAAGTTGCGGCGCAACGGAGGAAGTGACCCGTCGGCCTATCGGACATCGCGGCCGCATACATTTATTTCTCCAATGGGACCTGTTATCGCTGATCGCAAAGCTTCACAACGCGAGCATACCGCGAAAAGTTAACTTTCGCAACGCGAACGATCGCAGCCGCTCGGCCGCATTTATTTATGAAACGGAGCGATTATTAATAGCTGCGAAACAGTAACGTGTAAAGTTGGTAAAAAGTTTTGTACTTACAGAGTATGCGCATCGTCCGGAGCTTTCGGGATGGCCTGCAGGTCTTGATGGAGGCACCGGATCGCGTTTCTTTGACATACACATTTCGCGGGACAATTATTGATAGCGGGTTCGGAAAGGGAGAGGACAAGGTAAACGAAAATTAGGAAGAATTTAAGGAATTGAAGCCCCATGGTTGGGGACCGAGTTAGAGGGGAGTTCGCGCGTTCTCGCTGCCGGTCAGAAGCAGACTGCGAGAGAACTGAAGCCAGAGCGGCTCACGAGAGGAATGACGAAGCGTCCGCGGTCCGCGTCGCGCCGCCTCCCGCGGGCCGCTCGCGTGACACACGGATTGGCCACAGGATTGGCTACCAACAGTGGCACCGCCCGCTGCATTTCTTGCATCTTCGTAGTTCCTACCTCGCTCTATCAGGTGGGTTCCTGTGACGACGTCTATATTACATCCCAATCATTTGTTTGTAGCCGACTACAGAAGGAGGCTAACATTTTCGCATATACTTGGATATGTATGTCTATTCCTCAAACACACTATAGCTTTGACGGCTATGTGGATTGTTACTTAGGATGGTAATAGATTTGTCTTAATTCTTACCGTGAATTAAAAATTTGTTCGGGGATTAATAAGAAACATTTTATTGTTATGCAAATTAGATAAAAAAAAATATATTTATAATTACAATACGAGTAACAAAAAATATATATTTATTTTTGATTATTTAAATAATTGTCGCATAAAGCTTACAAAACATATCTACAGTCAAAATTTATTTTATACACTCCGAACAGTGACTCAACAATGACATTGACATACAGATAGTTGGAATACAAAACTACTATAGTTTCTGTTTATTAGCTATGGCTACTTTGATTACCAGCTATTTGGCTATCGAATCATTTTTTTTTATTTTAAGCAACCATTTTCATATAATTGTAGCCAGTATCCAATTCAAACGTCGACGGCAATTCGTTTGTATTCTCCGTGTGTTTTTACCGTCTGTATGTAGACAAACAATGACGGCATTGGTTATTTATCTCCCATATGTTTATTAATATAACTAACAATATGCCGTTTGTATATGTTTTGATAGTTGTTTTAATCAATACGCTTTGTTTTTAAAATACTAAGTGCCCCAGCGAATTTGGAAAACATTGTTTTTAAAATAATTCATTTTAATGTCTAGTTTAGTAAGCTTATAAGAAATTGAATGAATAATTTATAGAATGAGAAATAAAACATATTTTTTTGTTTTATCTGTAGTTGAGTTTTAAAAAAGGAAAAATTAACAGACGTAATATTTAACGTAAATATACCAGCATAAATTTATTTAAAACCTTGACAGAACAAAATTACTCTAAATATAAGTTAAACGAAGTAAAAAATGTGTGTGTGCAATTCATACGACAAAAGTGATATTATTAGAATATACCTATATCTCAAAATATTATTGTCTATTATTATTAGAGTAAGTTTAATCTGTCACTTAAGTTGTCATTATTGTATGTCTATGGTATAAAAAGAGTTTTGAATATACGACCCTATCTGAGCTCGAACGTAGATACTAAGGACTGTCGTGTGGACTGTGTAGTGAGGACTTAGATGGTCGTCTCGCTTTGAAGTATAGCCGGAAACCGCACCTCTTCAACAAACACAAGTAATGCGTTCCGACACATTATGAGGGCGGCGATGGTACCTCCACGGTCGAACTATAGTTCTCCCACCTTGGAAAATATTTTAATTAAATAAAAATGCTTCATTCAAATGATCGTCTTTTGGATGAGTTCCCAAAACACTGGCGACATTACCTCGTTGAATAGCCATACTAATGCTCGTAAACATATTTTTTTTAATCAGGAATTCTGTAGAAAATTTTGATACTGACAATATTATACCTTTGCCGAGGTTAAGAATTATTTTACTAGATATGTAATGTTGTTGGGTATGATATTATGAAATTTATAAACTAAAAATCAAATTAAATGTGTTCTACTTTGAATGAAATAAATTCAAATTACATGTTTCACGTACCGTAGATTTGCGTGAGTTTTATTTTTACTATATAACGGGTACTCACGATTAACGCTTTAATTGCGGCTATTTCGAACAAGTTGCAAAGCTCGTGGTTACGGCTACAGTTTAGTAGTGACCACAAACCAAGCAACTAGTTCGAAATATTGACGTAACTTAGCCATGACCACAAGCCCATTTTGAAATATCGGCAATTAAAAATCGTTAATCGTGAGTACGCATTAAAATCGTCTTGATTAAGAAATGACTCGAAAAACAAATTTAATAATAAATAATTGTTTTTGAATAAAGTAGTGTAAGAAATCAAACAGCAAAGTAACACTAGTGAAGAAATAAACTTTTATAATAAACAGCATACCAACAATAATTAAGACGCCAACCAAAAACTGTCTTCTGTTTTTTCTTTCTTTTGTTTTTTTCTTATTCTATCTTCAAAGTTCATAATTTTATATATAGTATTTATATTTACTCGATGTTGCCAACAGTACGTAATATATTTTTGAGATATACAATATTTTCTATTATGTTACTCTGACTATATGTAGAACTTTATTATATTTAACGTTACTTTACAAGCGTAAGTTTTTTACTATAAAGGCTCATTTCTTGCAGCTCATTAAAATAATTAACAAAACGCTAGATTAAGTTAAACTTATTCAGGTGCGGAAATTTTGGGCGACTAGATAGTTCAAGGAACAAAAAAATTTTTACGTTAAATGCCGAGGGGAATCGTTTTGTCGTGTTCTAAATCGTTTCGCTAGACACGTTTCTATGGTTATGTGTGCATATTCGCGTAAAACAAACGTCTGTGTCTACGACACTCTGATTTTTTAGTTAGAAGGGTCGCAAACGAGACTGATGGCAGGCCGTCTGATAGTAAAGTTGACATATTATCTAAACGCGGTGAAATATTATCTAAACATATTATCTAAAAGTCGAGGTGCTTTTATATACGCAAGAGAACCCAAAACAATATATTTTGGTTTTCATTGTTTACCTGTATATCTGTATGTTTGTGCACGCTAATCTCAGAATTTCCAGGATTATATTGCGATAGACTCTACTAATTTTTATTTTTCATTGAAATCTGTTAACAAATAAAGAAGTTATGTCAATTTAATTCAATGACCAACGAAGTCGTGGGCACAGCTAGTATACCATATAGACTTAAGATCTGAAGTGTTACCCGAGCTAAGTAGATGCGTTACAACTTCTGAAAACTGAAGTGTCGCCTTGTGATTAACATCATAAGATTAAGTAAGTTTGAAGATGGTTGTGCATAATATAATTTTGTTCTTCATCGAGTTAGAAAATTGGCAACAAGAACCTTTTGCTATTTATAATGCAATGCAATGTTTAAATAAAAAGCCAGCTGCCTTATCCTTATCGTAATATTAAAAGGGCTTAGCACATTTTGGCAGTGTGAGAAGCTTGTTTTTTCTCAAGTCAGTCGCGCGAAATTCAACCTACATAAATAAGTTGAGAACGCACAGACAAACAAAATTCTTATATACATAAATATTTTAATACGCTAAAGATATAATTAGGCGTGAAGATAGGTAATATTGACATGATTACCGACGAATTTTAAAAAGAATACGAATATTTCAAAGATTATCCTACCAAACAGTACTTATATGTAATTAAAAAAAATTGATTATTACAATATGTTAAAGTTGAAGTTTCTGAAAGGATAAATTTTAGATATTATTAATGTGTTTATATCACGTATATTCATCTCGAATTATCTTTTCAACGTGACGCTTTGTAATACCATCTTGTATAACTATTTTTGTTCATATAAACGTTTTATATTTAAACATGTGTATTTTATTGCACGCCACTAACTCAAAATTATTGTTATTGAACAAAATTATTTATTTCTTTACAATTATGAATATTTTAAAAGTAATTATAGTAAAAGCCGAACCTAAACAATCTAAAGAAAGCCCGTGCCCATGCGGCATGGTTCCAAGAACAAATAAAATAAACGAAAATGACATTGTCAGTGAAAAAAACTGTTCGTAGCTCTTCAAATGAAAAAATACATTGCAATGATTTTCATGTATGATACTGTTGAATATCATGTTTTGTTTTGGAATTTCATTTAGTTTCGGCATTTCCCTCATCATCGTTATCCCACTATTGTTCCGTAGAACAAAAACGAATGTTTGGATCGAATTTCATATATGAGTAGCGACCCGGGTAGTCGGGTAATAGAGTTTACATGTACTTATATTATTTTTCTTTCAGACATGCATCCAGTCATTACCTAGTCCCAAAAACTAACAATTACAAACATCCATTTCTAACGACGACTGATTTACTATATTGAATTTAACTATTTAATTTCTCACACAATTTATAAAAAAATCTTAACTTATTATGCACCTAAACCTTCCTCAGAAATCACTCTACTTGTTATTGAAGACTGAGAAAATCTGTTGAGTATTTTTTGAGTTTACCGGAAACAGGCAGACAGACGCGACGGGGGTCTTTGTTTTATAATATTTAGAGATAATTTCGAATATGATAATATATTGTGTATTGAAATTTGATTTAATTCCATAATCCACCGTAAAGCATTATTTGTGTTTCGGTTGGAGAGGTGCGTTTGCCGGCTATACTTTTAAGCGAGGCGACCATCTTAGACCTTGAACTCTAGACGTTGGAGCTCAGAAAGGAAAAGTCTATTGTTTGCGGATCAACTCGTTTGATACTAACCAACAGACTCCAAAACAGATTGAGACGCCTGCTGTGAACTGTGTAGCAATAGGTATAAGATTTGAAAAAAAAAATAAGAAGCATCTATCTCTAATAACTATACCTATTTTGGTAATTGTTCGCTTTTAAAATAAAATATCGATGTAATAGAATATAACGAGACAGCATAATAAGAATAAATCTATACTGTACAAAACATACAAACACTGTATGTTTGAGGTTAAATCACTACTTTTACGTCAAAGAGACACAAACAGTTAAGAATACACAAAGTTTCCCTTTGATAACAATATCATACTGTGTAAAAAACACACTACAATACAGTGTGCGTGTGTGTTTCAGGTAGATTAATCACTATTTTTGCGTTAAATAAATACAAACAACTAAAATCACTTACAGTTTCCCTTTTGATAACAATACCACACTGTGTATAAAACACACTACAATACGCTGTGTGTGTTTGAAACAGATTAAAGCGTTAAATTTTGCGTTAAAGAAACACAAACAAAACAAACAAAATTTCCCTTTTGTTAACAATAATAGGAAGGATAACATATTATCTACAAAAACCGAAAATGTCTTTACAAAAACAATGTTTGTGAGTTTCAAATATGTGTAATGTAATATTTGCAGCTTTATTTTTAGCATGAGCCCAACTGGTCTTTGCTCCTTTCCATATCTTTGCGGAACGAAAATAGGTATATATTTGTACCCGTTACTTGTGTAATCTCTGAGATAAGCTACTTGAACTCTATGAACTGAGTCATGGAGATAAGGTTTACCATTTCATTAACATTTGTGTTCATATGGCACATTTTTGATTAATTGAATAGAGTTTATTGACTTTATATTTAACTTTAATAATGTAATATATTTTTTTAGTTAAAATGCCTGGGATTTAAAATTTCTTTTAAATAAGTCTAGTCAGATGTGAAATTAACTGTTCGATTGTGATAATTTTAACTGAACTTCTTTCAGTTAAAATTATC
>DWON01004228.1:0-16596 GCA_018251015.1 Phocides pigmalion okeechobee | reverse complement strand
AACATAAATGTGTTGCTACTCCTGAGGACTAAGACGGTCGCCTCGCTTCAGAGTGTAGCCGGCAACCGCACCTCTCCAACCGAAACACAAGTAATGCTTTACGATGGATTAAAACACAGGTGTGTACAAGCTGCGGGCGTGTTACGCCGTGCAATACACAGGAGTGTTGTACGCCCTCGGAAAAGTGTTACATGAGATGACTTGCTCGCTCCTTTGCCAGTTTTACGACATAAAATGGAACAAAGGATGCGTAAAGAGTGAAGTATACGCAGCTCTCAATCCTCGACCTAGTGATGACCTGTTTTTGTGCACTCGCTGGAAATTCTGAGAGCACATCTTTCTGGAGTGAAGTCTGGAGCGCACTCGAACAGATGGTGCAAATACGTCCGTTTTATTTTAAATCTCAAATACTTAAAGGTAAGACTTTATAGATATAATATGTACTATAACTATTCAAAAGCATCAAAAGATGAACTCATAATAAAAATTGATGTTTAAAATATAGAAAATATCTTTATATAGTGTACAAGAAAGTCGCTTCCCGCCGTCTGTACGCTTAGATCTTTCAAAGTAAGCAACAGATTTTAATGAGGTTTTCATTCATTTCTAGGTTTATATCATATCATAGAAAAAAAAGGCGAAAATATCAAAGATTTGTAGTGTGATGTCATAATGCAATGTGCGATGATGCGATGGATCGCTAGTGAAGATATGAACTTTTATCGATGTTACACTTACCTAAACCTGGACACTAAAGTGTACTATATAACTAAACGTAGGCACTATAGTAGTAGTAACGATAATAATAATTAAATTATCCCAGGGAATTTAAATACACATTAATAAGAGATAATTGTAAAATTAACAAACGTTACAGAAACAGTAAACACCAAAATAAGCGGTCCGTCTGTTCAACAACAGCCGAAAACAAACTAAGCGCTCCCTTAATCCTGATGAACGAGACAAGGATTTATGATAGCAGCAAAATTTGTACAGTATGTAGAGAATCGGTGCAATGAGCAATCCAGCAATGCCTTCCACTTAAGCATGGGTTGCCAAACTTAATTCATCAATTTATTTATTTAGAAAGAGACATTTATTTACTTATAGATCAGCATTATACATTTTAGTATGTAATAGGTTCTCACGATTAACGTTCTTTAATTGCCGATATTTCGAACCAGTTGCATGGCTCGTGGTCAAGTCATTTCATGCTAATATATTCACATGAATTTCTGTATGGTGATAAGTAATTTGAGCTCACCAACATCTCTATTTAATACCTACCCCTAAAGTAAGTTGTTATAAGAACCAGAAGTTTTCTGTATCTATGAAATATATAAAAGGAGTGTCGAGTCTTTTTTGTCGGCTTTTTCTCCCGATCTGTCTAGGCCAGCAAGGCCAACATTTTAATTTTGACTTTCATTAAGTATATATAAAATCCTTATAATTAAATAAAGTAGTTAAAGTTCAACATAGCTAGTACTTTTTGAAACATATACGAAAATAGCTGATATAATAAAGTACATGGATGACACAAATGGTCAAAAGTACCGATTTAATATCAACTTACATAAATACAGATATAAGTCTGCGGCGACTTTCCGCAACTCGACAAGAGATGGCGCAACACGATCCTGAATCACGCTATCGAAGTTTTCTGGCACCTGGAATATGGCTATCGGAGCATGGCCGCTCCCCAGGCACATCAACTCGCCTGGAGGGAGATCTCCCTTTGCCAAAAGTCGAATGAAAATGACGATGGTAAACAAAGGTAATGAATACGTAGTTAATATACCTCCTCATTTTACTGCGAGTACATTCAATCATTTCCCGCAAAGGCTAACGGCCGACCGCATTTTATTTTATAAATGTGCAATATTATTGCCGATAAAAGTTATGCTTAGTGAATGCGTAGATAACTTTAATTTTGAATTAACATAGTGTAAATTATTATCTACCAATTTGCTGTCGGAGAGCATGGCGGGCTATGGCCTAAACTTTCACATTTTTTTGGTGTAGATCCGTGCCTAGCTGTCAACTTGGTGATGGTGATGATTAAATTATTTATTACTTACCCGTCATTTCTTTGGTATGGAAATAAATATTCGGGCTTTTCGAGATTTTGGAACCGTGGCAAAGTGTTTTCATGTACCAACACCTGCAACTGATGTAACATTTTGATTTCTAAATTGATTGAAATGAAATTAACACTACATGTGAAATTACACTAAGTGTTATCAGTGAAAAGTGTACTGAAATCGGTTATGTATATTAGTATCTACAAATATTATAAAACAGAGTCCCCCCTCGCGTCTGTCTGTCTGTTCGCGATAAACTCAAAAAGCACTGGACGAATTTTCTCACAGTTTTCAACAACAGGTAGACTGATTCCCGAGGAAAGTTTTGATGTATGATAAGTTCAGATTTTTTTGGTTGGATGCGTTGGATGTTTCATATTGTGAAAATGTATAAAATAAACGCGGACAAAGTCACGGGCACAACTAGTATATGTATAATTAGCACATGCACAACACAAGACAAATACAAAAATTCTGACAATTATTGACTTAGTTTCTAACATTCTTGGATTAACAAAGGATTAATTATACATCTTCTTAAATAAAAAGATAGATATTTTTTTATGGAACACTGCCGTTATTCCACTTTGGTATTTTTTACATAAATATCGACCTAACAAACTACGGCATAATTGTATGCTTCCTTCATATTACAGGGAAGCTCTTTTCATATTTTTAGACTAATCTTTAAATTTTATACCATAATCTCACCATTGAGCCAAATATTTTGATTGGATCAATAAACTTACCAAGAAACTAGAAGACGTAGTCGATAAAGACCATACAATCATTGAACTGTTGACGTTAAAGTGATCGACGGCGATTCATGTAAAATCGTTTTACCTAACAAATCTACATATATAAGAGGAATCCTTTATGAATGGCCATAATCCTGCTCGTAAGGATACGAATAAGAAGAAAGTCTTAAATACTTCAGAGTTAAGCCTGAAATAATGTAAGAAGTAACTTTTGAAATGAGCATACTTAATTCGAGTAGTCATGACGTATTTACGACAAAACTGAAAAATGAGTCAAACGAGAAAATTGCACGCTTTATGCTACTCGTGTGTAGGTGTGCTCATTCAAAGGTCTTTGATGATGCGGAAAATGATTGCAACTTGTTTAATGTTTTCCATTTTAGCAGTTGCACATTCAGAAGGAAATGTTTTAAGATGCAGTTTACAGTGGTATGCTTGATTATAAAGTATTGTGTTCTCAACATATTAAAATGGTAATAGTGATAAATGCCTATAAAGTAAAAACAAATATCATGTTTGAATGTATCACTTTTAACAGAATAAAAATATTTTGAATAAACAATCAATAATCATAAAAGCATCATTATTTTTTAACATTTTGTACTGCATCATTATCATCATCAATTCCTAAAAATATTATGAAGAGTTGTTGTTTTGGATTTGGTTAACCAGTCATTTCGAAGACTCAGATATTATTTTTATCTATATTTTATATGTTCAAAAAAACTCGGCAAGTTGTAGAAATAACCGATGAGCACAGAAAGACTTTCTTTAGATATATTCAGCTGCTTGAGCCACTTTTATTGTCATACATATCTTTACAGAAGTTTATCTCTCTGCCGTTTTCAAAGAAACAGAACAAAATGTTCATGTTTGAAGAACAAATGGGCTGAGATGGAAAATAAAAAATTAAAGGATCCGCGCCATATTGCGGTGACGACAAGATAAATCTTGAGGGTCGTGACAATAAAAAGTTTTACCTTCTTTGCCCATTCTAAGTTCGCGAGCTGGTCCAAAATTTCATTCGAATGTTTTATATGTACGCAGCACTGAATAATTAGTAAGTCTTGCGTCATTTGAAACTATTCTCTGTCCTTGAACTTGCTGTAGATTCAGTAAATCAATCAGCATAACTAATGATTTTTATCCACCTAAAAATCAACCAACAAGCACTATTATCTTATAGATAAAAATTGCGGCCTGCCACATAAGAAGTTTCCCGTTGGAACATCTTGAAGAAACCTAGTCGTCTGAGAGTCCTTGATAAAGATCTCAAAGTTTTCTGAAGTCTCACATGATCAGCACTGGTCTAACATGGTGGACTATATCCTAAACCTTCATATCCTGAGATCCATACCCGGTAGATAAACATAAATCGTTTTCTGATAATCAACCTCGGTTGGGACATAAATCGAATTTGTTTTAAGCTATTTGCCAATGTTCATTCTTTTATAACTGATATACTTCGATCGAAATTTTATAAAATGATGTCAGCCTAATTCTTAAGTTACAGAGTAAAAGTAACAGTTGATCAATAAAAAGGTGATAAAATATTGAAAATCACGGATAATCATGACATTGCCGTTGGAGAAGTTGCGAAGAATGGTGAGCGAGATAACTTTTACCCTGTTAAATAAAGACGACAGTTTTATTGAAAGTAGGGCCGTTTTCCTTCTGTAATTTCCTCGTGCCACCCTTAAGGAATGGTCTAAGGGAAAAGCGATTAAGCAAAGTGAATTTGCATAATTATAGAATTTAGAAAAAGATACATCTTATAACTGATTTAGATGGTTCTTTAGTATATATTGTTAGCGCGGGAATGTAGCCAACATTCACGTCACCGCTAGTCAAGGGCAAGGAGTATCAATAGATGGGCATTAGAGGTTTTTCTTTAATCAATTTTAAGTTATTCAATACTATATTTCAGTCAATGTGTATTTGCGTAAATAAACTTTCGAGTGGTAACAATTGTGTTGCCAAACTACGTTAATAGTTTAACTCTTTACCAATGTCGCATGTAATACAACAGACTTGCCAATTTTGGATTGCGAAATTGAATAAATAATTTACTTTTTTAATAGTAGATATATCATCATCTATATTTATGGCATATATTTTTTTTGTTGCAAATTTTCTTGTAGACTAAAGCGATTATATTTAACTTTAACATTTGTATATCTAAGCATGTAAAAGCAACATATGTATTTTTCTTCTCACTACCAATTTTATATATTTCTTCTTTGATCTTTTTTTGTGGTTTTATTAAATTGTTTTAGGGTAGTAATAAAAATATTATTTTTTGTGGAAAGCTCGCTCCCCCGGTACATTACGCCACACGCAAGTCGAGATAGAGACATTTTTCGCTTTGCCACAAAGTTAAAAACTCGTTATTCGCGGGCGAAAAGTTAAGGAACTCGCCATTGTGTCTGGCGGGGGATTTATCGCGGCCGTGTGATGAGCCCTGATTATTTCCTCCCGGGCTTAATTGGACGATGATTGTGTCATTTCTCCGTACAATTTTTTTCAATCCTTTACCAAAAATGTCAATGCGAACTTGTTTCAAAGCTTATTCTTCACAGATTTCCATTTTGTAACTGGCCTGAACATTATACAGGATGTTGTTAAAAGTAGATATTATTAAAAGGTCAGATACACAAATAGATTTTCTAGAAAGTATCGATATTTTCAAAAACAGAAAATTCGTTTTTAATTTTGTTTATAACTACTAAAATGTATTATGATATTTATAAAAACCTCCTTTGTTGTAATTATCAATAGATTTTATAGCAATAATTTAATAATACTTTGTATTTATTCACTCATCACTTCTTTAACATTAGAAGGAAGGTAGACTAGTAAATAATATTTAACGCAATAAGATTAAGTATATAAATATTATTACCTTTTAATACATCCTATATAATCAGGATTGAATAGTGTTCATTAATATACAATTTTAGTTTTAAAAAAGCAAGAAGTTTGTCAAAGAAAGTTTATTTTATATACGTATATAGGAGATTCCGTTTTTGAACTAATTCATCTCAATATTTCTGGAACTATAAGCCCGATTGACTTGAAATTGAGTAAAAAAAATCACCACGTGTTGTAAAGGTTAGCTAAGAATGGATTTTACAAAATTCCGCCCATAGAGAGCCCATATATTGCGGGGGCACTATAAAAAATTTCAAACGTACGGTCTGTTTGTAAAAAAAAAATGCTATTTTGGGGGAATCCGGGGGCGTTAAAATTTAAATAGAATAAACGATTAAACCACTTTCCGGATGATCAATAATAATAAGATTAATTCAAAGGAACATTTACAATCTAAATGGCTGATTTTCACAAATATTCTTTGGTTAAATAAATTGAAAAGAATAAAACAATCATTTTCAAAACCTGCAAACATTACTTCATCAGAACAACGATGTTAAAAATGTTTTAAGTAGCGTTGGATATCGTCTTTACAACTGACAACACCTGCCGATAAGCACGCAATGAGGTTCAATTTACCGAGAATCGACGAAGTAGCTGTTTTCATTGTTAAGAAAAAAATTCTATATAGAAATATCCTGCTTCTTCGTCGGAACAATGAATTGAAACATGTGTCTGAAACGCACAGGACTTAAGACGAGTTACAATATCACTAAACCGTTATTAACCTTTAATACAACATTTTATTTTAAACCGGTACTAAGTTCGCTGGGTCAGTTAGTTATTTAGAAACTAGTTATATATTTATGTGTTTATGTGGTCGGATCGCGGAAGTATACAAGAACTTTCCGGCGGCTCCGCCCCGCTGAAGAGCAATAGAACACCTATCAGGTTTTTAGTTGGATGGAGCCCGACATAACCTCTCCGTAAACAAATTTTTTTAACTTTATAATTTTTCAAATCACATAAATTTTATGTATTACAATATTAAGCTATTAAAATACATGCAATTTTATTAATAAATCATTTATATCATAACATAATTATTACAACACCTTCTAAACTCATAGTCTCACAACAAGTCTTTGTGTCGTACGCAAAAAATATAAATACAAAAAGATCACATTATACAAATATCACGCAAATTCAATTATATTAGTGCCAAAGGAATATGAAGAAATCAAAATTAAATACAAAAAGGCAGATTCAAGGAAAACGTTTGCCCTGGTAACCTTATAAAAACATTTTCTCTATAGTGAGCAAACATCTAATTAACCCCAAAGTTTCGCAAAAAGGATATAACATATCCACGAGTAAATGTTCTTTATTCACACGAATAAAACAGCTGGGAACATATGTGAGGAACAGGCGCCCCTATATAAATACGTAATATACATCCAGATGTTGCTCCGGTGGGCCTATTCTGGTGTCCTGCTGCATTTGTCCCTGTCACGTGCAGTATTCGAGAACGAGATGGAAGCTAAAACCGATGACGTTTTGCGTACGTTTCAACCGAATAAGTGTCCGAACCCCCCAGATATATTTTATGGAGAGTGCTATACTCTTTTTGCAATAGCTGCCAGAAGGTGCGCGCCAACCCTTCATATTTACGATTAAGTCGTGATCAGAAATATAATATACGGCCACGTTTTTTGCCGATAGGCCCCGATATTCTGGCGGTATGTTGCTTAGAACTTGTTTTTGCTGATCTTGTATTATTCCGCTATACGGCAATACGGGTAGTGTTTTGTGCAGCCATTCTTTTTATCCATGTCTGAAGGTAACATATCTAACATTTTCTTCGATCGGGGAGGTACTATTAGGCGTAAAATTCCGCGCGCATTTCTAACATAGAGGAAACATCATTGACGGAGTTCGTAAGGGTTTAATAGAGTTCTGAAGCCTGCCGGGATCGCAGTAGCTATCCAAACGAGATCCCTCGGCACCCGGACCTTAAGGTCTTAATAGGAACAGGATATGATTTTAGTCCATAAAAGTCTATGAGACACTTTCATCCCTGCTCTGGGTGGAACAGATCATTTTAACATCGCGTGGCGCGGCGTGACCATATACAATTAGGTTATCATAAGCTCCTTTACTAATGAATATATAATATTTATTATATAAAATATTTTTAATTTTACATTTTTTATGTTTGGTGTCAATTACCTTATGTGGCGACAAACTGTTCATCTTGACAGAGTATAAATAAACATTTAATTTAATTAATTAATAGTACAATTACGTGAAAGTCATATTTTTCTGTTTCACATTTAGTCATTTGGAAAGTCTTATATTATCAATCATTCAAAAAAAAATTTGAAGCCATTTCGCTAAATTGAGTTGCAGTTACAAATTAAGGAGCATAAAAGGGAATGCACGAGATCGGAGATAAGGGGTTATGTAAACATGGTAACGAAGTGCTCCCACGCACCTAAGACATCATGGATACGATAATTTATCACAAAATTGAAAATACCATTATTATCAAAACATTCAATTTACAATAATTTGATATGAACTATTCAATTGCTTATTATTTGCGTTGCTCGGTTAAGGTTTCTTTTTAAGTTAACGGAAAGTAACAAACTTAAACAACCTAAGTTTCATTAAGTGTATACCTTAAATCTATATATTATAAGTCTAACCTTCATTAAGTGTATGTAAATACCTTACAATGAAATAAAATATTTGAATTGAATTGAATTAATGCTGAGTGGTCACTGCTGTCCATGGACATCTACAACTGATTGTAGAATTGGTGTTCCAATATAATACTCCTGTCCTAAGAACTACGGTCGTCTCACATGTGAGTGAACTGGCAAATACAATATTTGCTCCACCGCAACTCAATAATTGCTTGTCAACCGTTACCATCAGGTGGACTGTGTGGTGTATTGTTGCTTTGATATCGTTTTTTATGTGAAGAATGTAGGAAACGAGCGTTCCACCTAAGTTAAGTAAAGGCTGCGGTGCATAAACAGCAATATAGTACCTCAAACAGAAATAAAATTCTGAGGACACACCTAGACATGTTGCAATTGAGGACATAGATGGTCGCTTCGCTTTCTAGTGTATCTAGAAATGATACTTCTCGTACCAACAAACAAGAGTGAATTGATCGGTCGAACTCCCTGTCCAATACTTTTTACATTTATAAAAATGGAAGATGACTATCAATCCGGTGGTAGAAAAAAATGACGTGAGCTTTATCCCGCCGGCTTTTTTCTCCTGGTCAACGTTAGCCAATAGGGCGTTAAAAGCCGACGTACTTATTTTAATCGTCTTTTGACATTCATTAAGTATACATGTGTATACCTTATAATGAATATGAATATTTGAGTTTGAATTTGAATTTACAACTTCACATAGTAAATTAAAAACGCGAAATTTCCGCATCCAGATAGCGTAGTTCCACGGCCCTACATGTCGCGCTGATTACTGTCGCTCTTGACGAGTATTCGCTCGCTGTAATCTATGCACCTCGCTGAAAACATACAACTTTTATATGGCTGAAAAAGCCCCGCCTGGCCTTGCTTCACATTTTGTTTTGAGAGCCATTGACGCACCCTGTTCTATTTACAGTTTTTATTTCCTACTTGTCTGCTACAAGCAACTTCGACAGCGTAATGCCAGACGTAATGGATGTTGCTGTTTGTTTGGATACGTTTCCTATCTCATTATTAGTACTGCTTGTGATATAAATTTTATTTCGTTTTCGAATTATATATTACACTCGCAGTATACTTATTAATGATGATAATATTAATAATTGCGAATACTATTTATTTTAAATAGGTATGTATTTAAAATATAATGGATGCAATCATTTTTATTTTCCAATGCCGAGCGATGAGGTTTTTCCGCGACCTAACCATACTCAGTTACGCTACTAAGAATTCGAATTCGTGAAAACACGAGCCAGCCCATTTGGTACATACAACACTAAAACCGACTCCACAAGATCCTCACTTGAAATTGATCATGCATCCATTGCTGCTCCTGAAACGCAAGTGTGTTTCGCGCTAAAAACGGGGATTGCGGTGCGGTAGAACCACAAATATTCAGTCGATACTACTTAACATCAGCTGCTTTGCATGCTCGTTTGTTACTCTTCTCACATAAAAAAATATATATGTATGTAAGTGTCAAGTTAAAGTTTGCTGCCTTTGCATGTATAAACACGATCAACTTAGAAATATGTAAATTATTTAGTACACAGACATACTTTCATTTATTTACTTTGCATTGCGTTCGATCTAAAAAATAATCTCAATAAAAGATGCTTCCAAACTCCTTATGTGTCGATTCTCGATCGAAACATTGTATCCGGCAACGATATGAATCGAACCATGTCGCGGCGAAGTCATCAATCGAACGAATCCCAGAGGAAGTGGATATCGGGTCAGTGGCGCCATAACTCGATTGAGTCGCATTTTGAATATTTAAAACAGGATACTTTGATCGAACTCATATGATTAAGCCGAACAACGAAATGTATGCAAAACAATATACATAAAGCTCTGCATTTTTTAAACTGACACAGTAAACGACCATTAATACCACCTGATGACAATCGATTACTGTCTTCAGTAAAGGTTTCTTTTTGTTTACCTAACGGAAAGGCTATTGGATGGAAAGCAGTCATTGTCGTCTTTGCACATTTATAACACCATATGAGTCGCCAGCATCGCCGGCTTTGAAGATCTCTATGCACCTTTTTAAATAAACTCCATGTCATAGTGGCACAGTGGAAGTTCCTCAGTGGGAAGCCTATTCCGTAACCTGCAACTACACGAAAAAATGAACGCGCAATATACAGATTTAGTTATAAGTAGCCAATTGTATATAGAATGATCAATTTATCAGCCTTTTAAGATTCACTAGGTACTGGATATACCACTGCCACTTAACGTCTTGTCGTCTTGTACCTTCAGAATCCAACGGTTCTCCGCTACTTTTTTACGTCTCATCTATCCACGTGGTTGAAGAGCGACTAAATAGAGAACATATATTTCATGTATAGTCGGTTATTGATGCTCTTCCTAAAAAGTAATTTGGTCGTCCAATAAGTAAGTCTGCCGACAGTACACTTTATGCCCGCAATACAAGAATTGCAGTAATCCTTGTTAGCTATGCGTTTAGCATCATTTCATGAGAGTGGTTTTACTACCAAGACTTGGCAATACATGTTTCATATCAAAAATGAAATATTGTTGTGGCGACTTTCCGCAACTCGACAAGAGATGGTGCCACACGATCCTGAATCACGCTATCGAATATTTCTAAATGTCTTGATATATACAAAATTGTCATAGTAAATTTTCCAAACCAATCGACAGTCACTGTCCTTTTACATGGCAGTCCGCATAAAACAATTCCGTGGTATATAAGCCACTGTAAATTCAGCCAGGGAGACACTGAAACACGTAGCCCGTGTAAAATATTCAAAAGGTGGTGAATAAAACGCCAACTGAAACTTGGAGAAAAAGCTCACTATAAAATAGATGTTTTATTGAGTTACTTATTTCATTCTGTTGTATTAAATTTAGGAACATTGTCTCACGAAAAGGCGGGTACCTCTTGGGAACGTTGCAAAGCTTTTATAAAAGTTTTTTTTTAAGTTTACATATAATGTATTAAAATACATTGATTAAAACTAATTATAATAAAAGCCTAACTTAAACTATTTAAACGGAGTCCGTGCCCACGTAGTATAATGCAAAAACGATAGTCGCATTCCTACGAAAATATGAACCACCACTCTTTTCACCAGTAGTGTCGATCAAACGTTGGACTAATTGTTTGAAAAGTCTTTTGGCATTTGGACGTAACGGTTCATATGGACCAAAGGTGCCAAAACCAAGCGGAACAAACACGTAATCACTGCTAAATGAAACATAATTGCGCTGCTTGGCTTTTGCAGCCTCCACCGCAGCTTTGCTTTTCGACACTGTTCCTCGAGGCGAGAAAGATCCACCGCAGCTTGTCGTGCACCATACCGACATTTATTCAGATTGGCCATAAGCTAATTATAATTATTTTCTTAGTTTAGTACAAAATAATACGTTTATTAAAAATATGTCACTTTACGTGTTCTAAATTTTCACAGATTTTATGTTAGGAGAGCGAAAGCGCGTGCAGGCCATTTAATGATGACTTATCCTCTTAGCCCATGCACATCTTATTTCAAACAAACCAGATGTCATACCGAAGGTTGTACATAGATCCGTTGCTACTCCTGAGAATGGAGAGCATCGTCTCATTGGTGAGCCAGTAAACTTATATAAAACATGAAAACATCTGAAATTGATTGATCACTGCCTTATGTTTAATTAGTTATTCATATAAGAGCAAGGTAGAATAGTTTTCATTTGGATATCTCTAGTTATTAGATCTTAACGATTTCCATAAAAGAATTACCAAGTTGATCCATAACGCCATTCTGAAAACAATTCACATCATCAACCAGCAACCTCTTGCCCAAATTTTCGGCAGAAAAAAATAATTCCGTGTGATTTTTCAAGTTCTCTTTATTAGAGCGGGGGTGAGTCACCCCGCGAGGGATGCTCCGCCGGTCGTAAATCAGAAGTTCGTACAAAAACTAACTAAAAGTTGGGAGCGCGAAAATGATGAAATGGCTCCCCGTTTTATTCAGTTAGACGGCCAGATAACGACGTAATTGGCCGCCGGGTGTTCCCGACCTGGCAGACTGATGCGGGGAATATAGATCTATACGAAAAACTGCCTTTGTTACCTTTTGTTACTTTATGATTCAATGTCATAAATTATGATTTTAAAATAATATCATCGCGGAATTTATTTCATTTTTTTGTAATGGATACTCACGATTAACGCTTTTATAATTGTCTG
This sequence comes from Phocides pigmalion okeechobee, assembly GCA_018251015.1. Taxonomy (NCBI): domain Eukaryota; kingdom Metazoa; phylum Arthropoda; class Insecta; order Lepidoptera; family Hesperiidae; genus Phocides; species Phocides pigmalion. Next base: position 3,953 of record DWON01004228.1, on the reverse strand, counting down.
TATTCTTAGAGATAGTGGTTGAGGCTAACCTACGGTGGCGGAAAAAACTGTTGAAAGGTCTTAGAGAAGATGGAGAGCCAGTATGCTAGAAAGTTGGCCACATTCCAGTGCTAAATAGCGGTCGCAATTCTCAGCGCGAAATATGAACTAGCCCTCTTGTCATCAGCAGCGTATCAAATATCAAATTTTCTGTAGAAAAAGAGCACCATTAAAGTTAGGAAAAGATAAATGTGTGTTACTTGCCTCTTGACTGGAAGTAGAGACACATATACAAACATCTTCTTTACGTTTCTTGGTCGTTCGAATTTTTTTTCAAAGAAATGTATTAAAAACTTCAAATAAGTATAAGTTCTTATGTACGTACATTCTCATAACTTCGACAAGAGTTTGTAATTTTTCGACACACTCTTGAAAGTGTGATCAAATATAAAAAGTTGTCCAGTACGTATGGGACCACGTATAAAAATGATGATGGAATATTTTTTCTTTTACGGTATTTTAGGTCAATCGATATGGTAGAAGAACAACAGTTCCACCGGGGACGTACCACCGCCGCCCTCATAATCAATACTTGAGTATCGATTGGACAGGTGTGGTTGCTAATTTATTTACAAGGGAGGAAACTATCTTAGCCTTCAAGAGAAGCAACGTATCTACGTGCAGCGTCAGGTAGGACTTTGGTCCTGTTTAATTTTGGACGTACATGTCCATGGGCTGCAGAAACCATTTAACAACAGATGATGTGAATGCTTGTTTATTATTTTTAAAAAATCATACTTTGACAATTTGGGGTAAATCACACAAATAGTACCACGTTTGATCAACGCCGCCGGTGACAAAAGGCTGGTTCATATCTTGCTCAGAGAATTGCGATTGCTATTCAAAACGGGAATGCAGCTAATGTTTTTGGAACCATGCCGCATGGGCACGGACTGACTTTAAATTGTTTAGGTTAGGCTTTTAATATAATTAGTTTTAAGATTTCCATCATTGTAAATATATTAATAAAATATTTGCGACAATAAGTAGATATACGTATCATGAAAAGAAGAGTGCGATGCTAACGATAAATAATCTTTAAATTCGGGTTATCTTCAGCGGTGTTGTTGGAATTCACCGTAAATATCATTTTATTGCTTTTGTACTTGTGAAATTCGGCGATTGTGAGCCACTGGGGTGCGTTGCAGAACAGGGTAGGTCGGCGTAGATAAGCCGCCGTCCAATTCGCGAGATACCAGATATTCAAAAGGCAATAAGGTTTTAGAATGAAGGGCTACTGTATATTTCCGAGCAATAATTTATTTTTTATAAATCGTTTGATCTAAATTACTTATCGCCGATTTGTGGCGACAGTGATGTCTTTCAGGAAACGATTTTGAAACTTTTGATCGATTCTAACATTTTAAATAAAACAGGTAATAAATAGTATTAGAGCACATTTTAGGTTAACTTATGTAACGTTTGAAACAAAATAATAAAGTCAAAAAAGAAAAACTGTATATCTTGAAACGTCACACTATCGTCGCAAATTGACGATCCTATATTGTATATGTCTTTATTACATATTATACCCATAGTATTTCACGTATTATGATCTTAGTCCATAGAATTAACAACTCATTAAATGTATTTATTTACACTTATTAATGTTAATGTTACAATGTAAATCAATTCATCGGATTTGAGCGCCTATTACCTAAGTTTGGTTGGAAGAAATAAGCCGTCAGATGATACCTCCGAAGAGAAACCATGATATGTTAGTACCTGCAAAAGATAAACAAATACCACAATACGCAATATTTCTCAAATAACATCAATTTATGGCGATGTTTATGGTTCGCTTCCTAGCAGATAACAGCCATTGAAATTCCGAATGAATACAGCATAATAATATATACCATTGTACTTGATCTGTGTTCTGAGATGTTTAGATTAGATGAGATGTTTAGTGATGCGTTCTCGTTGAAACTAGGCGTTACTCGCGACCCTGTTCATTTTTTCATTTTCATTCAGTCTTTTACATAATTCTTTGTAAAAAAAATACTTGTGTTTCGGCCGGAGAGATGCGGTTGCCGGCTATACTTTGAAGCCAACCATCTTTGTCCTCAGGAGTAGCAACGTATCTACGTTCGAGCTCAGATAAGATTTCAGTCGTATTTGTGGTTATACGTGGATGTCTATGGGCTACGACTACTTACCAGCAGGTGCATGCTTGTTTGCTACTCTTTGCACATAAAAAACTAAACATAGATATATTAGAGGCAATTTAGCCTACTACATATAGGGAGTAAGTATAGTTAAACTCTATCTCTAAATAAAATCATTTAATGTTTATATTATAATTTGACAAATAGCCCTTACATCGAAAATTCGATGAGTAGTTTGAAATTCTAAGCGTACATGCAGCGGGAAGACAATTCTTTTTATACTATGTAGAGATAATGTTCCTCTTTCATTAACCGATGTATTGATATTTTTATTTTGATAATTAAGTTATTGGATTTCGACTACTGGGCGACCACTACTACAGATCAACATATCTTTTGGAAAATATATAATCATAAATGGATAAATCGTTGACAGTATATACAGAAATATCAATAACATTTTTGTACAAATTGCGTTTCATTCGCAAACGATATCAGAGACGATAAGCTGTAGAAACGTGCGATATTATTATTGTCAATAATATCTATGGTGTCAACGAATGTTATCACAAAACTTTGTGTAGATGATATTTTGATTTTAAGGTGATATAAATGTAGTAATTTGGTCACGTGGGCTACAACTTTCGGATTTTCCAGATTTTGTGGCAGTTTTCATGTATTTCTTTTATGTGAGACGAGTAGCAACCAAGCATACGAACCACCTTATGGTAAGTAGTCGCAGCCCATAGACTAACACAACTGAAATCGTATCTAAGCTCAAAGGTAGATGCGTTGCTACTCCTGATGAACAAGCTGGTTGTCTCGCTTCAAAGTGTAGCCGGCAACTGCACCTCTTCAACCGAAACACGAGCAATGCTTTACGGCGGATTATGAGGGCGACCTTCCCGGTCGAACTATAGTGCTCCCACCTCAGACTATGATTCTCTTACCTTAGAATTACATTTTATTTATTAGTCAAGTATAAATGTTGTAAAAGTACACAACATACTTACAGCGACTGCGCTTCTCAAATCGCTTATGCGTGAATCGCCGAACAAAACCAACTTTTATGGGAAGCGTAAAAATCTACAGGTTTATTGCAGTCGTTCATGCCGCTGATAATAATATAATATTTCCTGTTGAGGGTCTATCCCAACTACAGTACGAGTCACCTGTTAGCACTCGTTTGCACCTGTTTGCAACCAGTCTTTTTGTGACACATCTGTTTGCATTGAGGGTAAGACCAATGTTTGGTTTTTTCTCCAACGTTGACCAACATAACATTCAAAGTTCCAAGTACTCATTACATTGTATCTTACACATTAATTAAGTGTATCTAAATACTTTATTACATAAATTTATTGCGTTTTACGAGTTGTGTTACGAACTTTTATACCTTCATATCCACTCTCCGCCACAATATACTATTATTTATTTAATTGTTTAATATTTATATCCTATATATATTACTATTATAAAAATTCTGAAGCTTGAAATATTTTTCCAAGCTATTAACCTAACCTAACATTTTTACGTATCTATACGTACGTCTGTTTTTTGTGTCTTTGAAATAGCATTAAACCTATTGAATTGAATTCAAAGTATTGAAAAAGTTTTCATAGTTCGTATCCTTGATAATATTTGGTCTTTATTTCACTAAAGAAATACATTATCTACTCAATTAAAAGTTATTACAGTTTTACAGTTATTAAAGTTATTACAGTTAAAGGCAGAAGTCATACTCTATATTGTAATATGACACGTTGGGTCTGGTATTTTAACGCGGGAGATACCGCGTAGCATAGG
>DWON01004227.1:0-16599 GCA_018251015.1 Phocides pigmalion okeechobee | reverse complement strand
TCGCCTCCAATAATGTGTATCCGGCAACCACACCTCCCCAACCGAAACACAATACCTGAAGAACATGTTGCTTTACGACGGGTTATGAGGGTGCGATGGTGCCGGCTCTAACGGCTCTACCACCTTTAAATGTATATGATGCAATACAAATTTTGTCCACAGGATGTTAAGACGAGTACACCTGTATTCAGGTTTTATAAATTATTGAAGAGATCAGAATGGAGATTCGATGTCGTATGTACAACGTACTGCACTATCCACACGATATATCTGGTAATATATTTTCAAATTGTAGATTTATAGTGCGACTGAATAAGTACCACCGGTGCACTCTTAATCCGTCGTAAATCATCTCTTGGGTTTCGATTGTAGAGGTGTAGTTACCGGCTACACTTATAAGGCATGAGACTGTTGTAGCACTTACGAATTTACGCACTTACGTATGCCCGCAGATATGAATTCAGCCCTGGTTGAGGTTGTATGGGGATATCCATGAGTAGCAGTGACCACTTGCCATCTGGTGGACTTCATGCTTGTTTGTTACGTGCATTTAAACAAATGGATAAGTTTGCTTTCAAATATATTATGAAAATTGAACTACGATGTATTAAAATTGAGGATTGAAAAGATACATTATTTACACATAACTTAGGTCTATTCAGATATTGACTTCATGAGCTCTCACTCATTTTAATATCACTCGTTAAAAGTAAATAAGTTATTTAATATATTTGTGTATTCCACTGTATGTTTCTTTTACTAAGATTAATCTCTATGGTTCAATCATTTTACATAAATTACTTGAGAAAAAAAGGAAAGATCAAAGCAATAGTTTCTGTATAAATTTCAATTTTGGTGTGGAATAGCTTGAAGCGGGTTCTGTATATCTTATCGGAGATAGCATGATAGTAGTTCCTGCAGGTAGTCAGAGACAAAAACTAGCTGTAAAAATAAATCCGGTCGAACCAGTGGGTAACAGCAAAAAAGTTGAACTGGCCAATTTATCGGTCGGTGACGTGTGAAGTGTCGCTTTTATTTTATTGAAATTTAAGCTTCCATGCGATGTTCTGCCTTGTGTAAGATTTTTCAATTTAAAACCTAGAAATCTATAAGATACGGTTGAGTGGAAGTCCTGACAAAAGATTCATCCTTTTCCAAGTTTCCCGTATTAACATAGCAGCTGACATTTTATATTTTTGTATCGTGAATACATAAACGAGCTGTCAAAATGACATTATGAAAATTACAGACCGATTACAATAGACAATTAAATTGGTAACATTTTATGGGTAACTCGTACTTTGTATGGGTAAGTCGTATTAGAATATTAGTCGAACTATTGGCACAATTTTGGAGCTGTTTTGTATTATTCCCGTTTTTTTTTATTGATAGTTATAATCTAGTATGAGCTTAACTTGTGGAAATTGTGTTTGGAACTGAATCCCATAAACGGCATTGACCTTACATCATTGCTGGGATGTACCACTTATCACCTTATTTATCGGCAATAACTCCACAATTTGTGATGGTAGCGACGTATCTATTACCAATACCGACTATCGATTCAACAAAAAGTAATGGCGAGTTTTCCTCGGCACACATAGACCCGCTCGGCGGGGTCTAAGAATGTCGTTGGGCCGCTTTATAAATATGGTGCTAGATTTGAAGGTATGGTAACCATTTTTGTGGCTCACTACTGATTGGCGATTCGTGTAAAAAATCCTGTTGTAATGATTGAAGTGAACGTAAGGATTTTTACGCCACACTCAATTATAATGAAGTTTTGAGTGACATATTAATTGCTAGAAGTTACGTATGCTACACATATAAATCTTCTAATTCCAGATATAATTTAAAATTACGGAGAAATGATAAGGCATACTAAGTACCTTTTTCTTTTTAAGGTTTAATGAAGGATCAGTCACAATATTTTATAATACACTCTTATCAGTAATGAAGGATAGTTGCCGCCTCATTTATACATATTTAACACGCGTTAGTAAGTACCGTCACAGGAGTTCAACACAATGTCGACTTCAGATGAATGTTTTCTAAATTAATTTAGATGCAATTATTCATGTATGATGGAACCAGTTGTACATGAACTGCAAGCTTAAAGTTAATACAAAAGCCCTTTTAACTCGGGGTGAGAATAATTGTACGCTATCTCGTGCCTGTCATAACAGGCGATTCACCGCGTAGCCATCAAAGAGAGAACGTCGATGTAAGAAGTACCACATCGACGTTGGCACAGTAACCGAGGAGCCAATGAGGCTTCCCCGATATGTATCCTACAGAGGGTTCTTTAGTGGATGGAAATTCCACTTAACCGCCCCATGAGACCGAGAACCTTTTAAAAGGGGGGTCCTTTCAAAAAAAAAAAGGCAAATGTAAAAAGTGCCTTTCATATTCCTATTTACCAGCAACCCAAAGTCAATGTTTACATACCTCTCGTGTTCTGTACTCAATATTTATTAATAGCATCCTGTGTTGATTTTCAACCTAACATCGCCAAGGAAAATTAATTATTACGAATAAATATTCATGAAAAGTTTCTTATCGTATTCGCCGACCTTCGAACAGATTTTCATAAAATCGAATCATAAGGTTATTAAGTAACAATATCGAAATTTAAATGAGAATATCGATTACTTTTACTTTCTGTACAAAGAAAAAAGTAACAAGGTTCTAATTATCTGTAAAGAAATTAGTCGTACAAGGCTATTTTTTGTTCTTGAAAACTGGATAATTTATTTCGATTGCCTCACTTGCTTAATACGCGGCTTCTTGCATCTTATACCAAACTCCTAATAGTAGCCTTTAGGTAGGCATTGAATCATTAACCTAGAGCAATGTTGTAGGCGTGTGCGCATTAGTGATCTTCGGTATCAGCAAAGAGCATTTTATCAGACTGTAGTGAAGCTCAAACAATTCAAAAAATGTTAATCTGGATGTATGTATGTATATTAATTTTTATTCGCCTGGTAGTTACAAACTTCTTATGTTTATAAATACGTTTAGGTACAAAGTTAATTCCATTAACGTTCTTATATTCGTCGCAAAGGCGCAAGTAACAGTACATTGAATTTTTTTAACAAAATATAATACCGATTTCACTGCAAAGTACGAAATAACTTTGGTTACTATGAAGATCCTTAAATGGATTGTTTTGTAATTGTTATAAATGTAAATTATTTTACCAACAACCTTTTCAAAGGAACATCCCTACGTACAAAAGAGCGTAAATTATCACAAAGCGCTTCTTAGAATTACTTCATAGTACGCAAACGTTTGCAACTAGACATCAGCGGTTACCCTAATCACTTGTAATAAAACCGATCTCCAGTAATTCCCTGCGTAGTCTTTAATTATAGCTTAAACCCAGCGGTCTTAGAAAAAGGCTTCGCTTCGGTTTTTGCTCGAGCCCACCGCTTCTTGTAATGGCCACCTGCATCCTGTCAGATTTTGATCGATTTAGATATATAGAATAATTTGCAAACAAACTTCTACAGGTTAAATAACGTCTTTTATACATAAAATAAAGCGGTAACTGGTATGAAAAATTTACGTATAATATTCTTAGAAAAAAGTTGTTTTTACGTGTAATCTCTCTGATAAAAACATACAATAAAATCTTATGGATCATTTATCTATTTGCATTGTTTATTCGTTGCAAAAGCTTGGAGTAGTTTTGACCAAATATAGAGTAATTATAAGACATCTCTTGAGTCAACACAAAAAAATATATAAGGTGATAGAAAATCTCTCATTCTCAATCTTTTAAAATTCACTCAAACTAAATAATAAATCGCAGTTTAGAGACCTCCAGACTACAAATACAAGACAAATAAAAGAGTATGTCGTGATAAAGGATCATGCCGATTACCGTCACGCCGTATAAATCTGTCTTACTAAGGCTTACACGGCAATAGATGTTTAACATGAAAAATGTTCAACCCAATAAGATTATTTGCTATTCATTCCATGGTATATAAAGGCCTTAAGACGAAAATACTTATACCGAATATCGGCAGAAGGCTATACATTTTTGGGAGATTCGTCGCATTCCTCCGACGAAGACGAATAGGCACGTAATGTTATCAAGTTACGTCGGCACGGAATGCGGGAACATTCCGATTCATCGCACCGCTTGATCCCGGGGCACCTGTCGAGCACCAGATGTTTCTAAAACGTGAAAAGTGATTATCATCGTTGTCAAACCAATCTGTATTATGTGCAAAAATTATACTTTTCTTCTTCTTTAGTTTACCTCAGGGTCAGTACCCTCATTAGTTTGAGACAGGTGACTAACTGAGTCAGTTCCACAAACTCGATGATCTTTGGCGAGCACTGGTGATACCCGACCACTACCGATTATACTTTTGATGAATTGAAAAAAATAATCTTATCTCACTAAGATTTAGGACGGTTATTTTAGTGTTCAGGAGTAGCAACACATGTTCGGCCGTCTTCATATGAAGTTGTGGATATTTATAGGTAACAGTGACCACTTACCACCAGGAGTACATTCGTTCACTACTTCAATTTCATAAAACAGTTGCGGTTATTTTTTTTCATAATTATGGGTAAAATCAACATAATATCGTTTATAAATATATATACATATTCATATTATGTGGGCTCAGCTGATGTTGTCCCGCTCTGAAAATAATCTATAAGTATTTTTTTGCAGAACGTATGCCAGGTTCTACTGAATACAAATTCAGAAATATCAGCTTCGTGTCCGATTCCAGTACCACCAACTAGGTCCAATTGTATTTCATTAAAATCGATCCAGCCATTCAGGTATTTCATTAAAATCGGTCCCGCCATTTAGGAGGAGTTCAGTGACATACATACGCACAGAAGAATGGCTGCTAAATTAACTTTTAATAATACAAATGAGTACGGAATTTTAAAATTGAAATTAAACTTAAAACCGTAACAGACCTATAAGCGCTTCAATAGCTGCATTAATTTATTCGATTATTAATTTATGTGTAGACGTGCCTGAGGCCGCAATCTATTGCTGGCTCGAGCAGTGAAGCCTCGTTTACAATTCCAGCTCGCGAATTCAATCAATGCCTAGAGGTTTGCGATTGTTTGCGTATTTAGACAAACCTCTCCACAGTTTGTGGGAAACTATTGTGTTGCGATCTAATGTCTAATTAAATAAATGTAGCGACATTTGCACGATCTTGAATTTATACAAACACATCGAATTTACTCAATTGTAGTATTTGTAAACTAGTTTCGTTGCAATGTTAATAATTTACGTGCCGCAGCGGTCAGCGACGGAAAACGTTCCAGGTTCGATTCCCGGGCAGATTTATATAATAAATTTAGATGTCTCTTTTGGGTCTGAGTGTGTATATACTTATTTTTGTATCTTACCATGACAGCCACAGTTAATCGTAGTGTAGGTTGAGTTCAGAAAGGGTTGGTCATACATTAATGTCAGGCAAGGTTAAGATTTAAAAGTTAAGTTAAGATCAAAAGTTTGCATATTTATTTGAAGCTAGTCATCAGGTGCCAGGAACCTTGGAGATGCAAGTTTATAGATTTGCTTGCATATGTGGTGAACATGTTAGGCCTCAGGAGTAGCAGTGAATATGTGAACGATCTTAAGAGGTTCTCCCGTTCTACCAACCCCATGGCTGCCGACATTTCTAGACGACGACTTCACATCAGGAGAATTCCTGACTGTCTATTTTAGATCTCGAAAAAGTCTCCAAAAATGACAGTGGAGACACTGAATATATATTTTGGGCAATTTTGAAAAGACAACTTATTGTGGACACAAAATTATGTTTCTACGTAAGAGTCATCTACTCGTGAACTGCCCTAAACAGCAAAGTATTTAAACTTCTTTAAAACAAGAAAATTCAGCTGTCGGTGGGTTTTTTCTGTACTCATGCAACTGGAGATTTGTTTTAAGTTAATAAATTAACAGCAAAATGAATGATTAAAAATAAGTACCGTAATATTCTCATCATTATATATATGGCCATCATCAAATATTCTCAACGTTATTTAAACTTCAAGTATAGGTTATTTTGTGTAAATATCGCATATAACATTTGTCGCATTTGCATTTCTGTCGCATATAGAATAAATAATTCACATACAGAAAGGAACTAACCCACGAAAAGCTTTTACTTTTCGATGACCTTCCCGATAGCCGCCTGCGCCCCCGGGCTGTGAGAAAGTGTGCGGAAATATTGCCATATTTAGTATTTACTGAACCTAAAATATAGTATAACTCCTCTACCTGTCTTTGAAAACTGTGACAAAATCCGTCCAGTACTTTTTGAGTTTATCGCTTCTATCTATCTGCCTCGCCTGGCATCAAAATTACCATCTATGGGTTACCCCAACATATTTATTGTTTAATTATAGCATATATGACAAATGGGTACAGCAAATAGGAATTGCCTATTACATAATAAAAAAATCAAATTTTGCCACGAAATAAATTAAAAACTGTTTAAGAAGACCACAAATATACGCAAAATACAACTAAAAGGACATGATTTTAAACTAATATTATCGCGGCATTTATACATTTTACTATGTATCGGATATTCACGATAAACCATTTTCGATTGTCGATATTTCGAACCAATTGCATAGCTCCTGGTCACGGCGAAACACACGACCCAAAAATTCAAAACGATCAATTGTGAGTACCCGGTACATAGTAAAAAGACTAAAAGGAAATTATGTGAATTAAAAACTAGTGAAATGCAAAAAAATATTTATACATTAACATAATAACATGGTACATTTAAATCTCATTAATAAGTACGAGGCCACGTGAGAAATAACCCGACTGCATATGGAAGCCTCGCATTATATTATTACCGGCAAAACGAATTTCCACAAGAAAATATTTTTCACACCAGGATGTTTTTATACTCTGCTTTCATTTTTCCACGTTAGTTGTTTATATTATCATGGTGGTTAACTGGATTATACTTTACTAGGAACTCGGCCCAACTTGCCTCGGGTAATAGGGTTTATATTTACTTATTTTTGAGTTTATTTTTCGTTCATACATGCATCCAGTCATTACATAGTTGCAAAAACTAAAAATTAGATACATGTATTTCGAACAAGGACTGAATTACTATAAAAAATTTGGCTATTTCAGTTCTCGCCCAATTAATAAAAAAAGCTTAACTTATTATGCATCAAAACCATTCTCAGGAATCAGTCTAGCTGTAGCTAACTTTTTGCATTTATCACGAACAGACAGACGCGACGGGGGACTTTGTTTTATAATATTTAGAGGTGTACTTATAAAATAATTAGAGTGAAATATCAATGTACCATCTACGCATAGGAGCAACATGGCAAAGGATGGACTGGCTCCTAATAATTGGGTGAGGTTTACCACAGCATGGTGGAGGATGGTCGAGACCTCCTTTAATTGTAGAGTAAGACTTGCCAGCAGTGGAACTTTTAAGGGTTGCGGTCGACTATATTATCACATAAAAACCACAGAACTAACTTAACCGTTAAACAAACTCTTCGTCTATATTTTTATGGTTCAGTAGCCACATAACAAAATCAAAATGCTATTTTTCGTTATGTCTGTCTATCCATATATCCATATATATCAATGTCTCGAAAATGAGTTAGTGGAATGACAAAAATGACACTGCCCACACGGAACCTCCCTCCAGATCCCGCCAGACTTCTAACACCGTTTAAATCATTATTGCGCTCAACATTGAAAATGTATATCGGTAACGAAGTTGGTACATATATACATATATTCTGAAATAGAATATAGTTTGATAGATATCAACAGTGAATCAAACTCCAGATGAAGTGGAGTTATAGCAAGTCATGCATGATTTTCTGAAGTGAAGCGTCATGCCAATGTTCAGACATGCAGAAGATATAGGAACAGTTCTGTATTTGTTGGATATTGCAAAATACGTTATTCTGGGTATGGAATACTATACGCAAATTGACAATCAAAATCAACTGCAGCAGGCAACTTAAAGTTGGGAGAACTATAGTTCTACAGGAGAGGGACCACCGCCGCCGTCGTGATCCGCCGTAAAGCGTTACTTATATTTCGTTTGAAGAGGTGCGGTTGCCGGCTATACTTTAAAGCGAGGAAACCATCTTAGTCCTCAGGAGTAAAAACGTATCTACTTTCGACCTCAGATAGGATTTCGGTCGAGTCGGTGGTTGCACATGGATGTCTATGGGCTGCGACTACTTAGTATCGGGTGATTTGCATCCCAGTTTGCTACTCTTCTCACATAAAAAAACTGACTAACCAAATTAGCGTCTGGAAGTTATTACGCCGACTCTATACGCCCTTAGTCGCTTTGCTAATACTAATTTGAAGCGAGGCGACCATCTTAATCCTTAGGAGTAGCAACGCATCTATGTTCGAGCTCAGTGGCACATAACAGACTCAGGAGCAGTGATACTGCCTTCCCATATTATATTAAGTACTCTAAAATACCAGTAAATTAAATTTGAAATCCAGAGTAAAACCGCAGGCACAGGCACATTTCAACTAGTTTATTGATATAAGCACTTCAAAGAAACCTTTTTTTGAATACATTTAACGTTTACAGTAAAATAGTTCCATTCAAAGATCAAAGCATAGCATTTTTTCATACAAAGTATACAAAATTCCATGATATGTATACGAAAAATATAATACGCAGCTTTAACCTTGCAATAGAATATCAAAGGCCAGATAATGGTCGAATATATTTACATTGTTCTACCAGAAAATACAAAATTGTGTATAAGATGTATCTGCTGTATTGGCAAAGAGTTAAAAAGATAAAATCTAAAACATCTAATCCTACACTTTATTGATATTATTTTATTTACATTGTATTAAATCGGATAAAACCATTATGATTACTGATTAACAAATTGGTCACGAGATACCTTGTAAATTCAGATATTAATTTCATAATAATTCCAATCAAATCGTAAATTTGGTAAGGATTATTATATACGTATATATTTCCTATAAAAATATATGTTACCATATAATAACGTGGATTCCATTTTGTCACATCAAATTATAAGACTATAGATTAATTAAATTGTTTTATGTTTAAATTTACTTTATTTATTCAAGATGAATACTGATTACTAAAATAAACAATAGCGAATTTATGTAAGAATTAAATTTTAATTTATTATTAGTACTCTTGATAAAACAATTATTTGATTTTGTTTTGTTATAAACTCAATATTGAACTATGAAATATGATTAATATTTGTATCAACAAGGCTACGAGCCTTATCCTTGTAATTCGGGATAATCTTTTCATATATCCTGCTTGGCATGAAGACGACTAAAAGAAGACTTCCAAGATGTGGAGCAAATAAGAAAGAAGTCTTAACGTTCCGATACAGCAATCCTGGGACAAAAGTAAGTATAAATAAATGGTCATTCGCCAACACAGGCACAGAACGGTGCCTCTAGAGTCAGGGAATCTTTCACGAGATTTTTCTGATTGATTCTTCATCGGAGAAAATCAATGCATTCATCTGGTGTTCTTTACAAGCACAATTTTGGTGATGGAAATGCCATATAGCCCGGTATCGCTCCTATATTATTCTTGAAATATTTTCTTCCATGAAATACAAAAAGATTACGAGGCTATGTTATTACAATGCTGTATTTAATTATTATTTCTTGTTATTTTATCACCCACAAATCCATCACATAACACGCAATCCATTAGTAGCTCTGGTCTATATTTTCGCACTATTTCCAAACAACGTTTATATCAATCAACATTAATTTCTTGTAATGGATAAGATGATAAATTAAACGTCATCGCTATGCAGACCATGATTAATCTTTACATAGAAATAGTACCTAGTTTATCATTGCCGAATTTCTTTGTCGATTAATAAAACAAAATCGCGTATTTTTACGTAAGTAAAGTATGATGATCATAATGATGTGAAGTTGTGGCTGCAGCCCATGAACATCTACATGCAACCTCGAACAGTACTTGAGGCCTGCTCAAGTAGTTGCTACCTACAAGGACTAAGATGGTTGCCTCGCTTTTAAGTATAGCCGGCAACTGCGTTTCACCCGAAATACAAGATGCTTTATTGTGTATCATTAGTGGCAGAGGTCCTTCCACGATCAGTCTATTTACTACCAATTATAATTTAAGCTATAACAAGATATAAATACATAAAAACGTAATGAAAATATGTTTAGCTTATTTCATAAGGAAAGATCCTAAAGAAACTTACAATCCTGATTTCTCCGAAAAGATATTAAGGATGTGAAGTTTATGTAATCTAAAAACAGCAAGTAGAAATAAGGAAATTGGGATAAAAAAGTCAATGAAATCGAATATTACAATGTTTAATTTGATCAAATTTTTCCGCAATCAAAGTAAGGTTTACTGACATTATAGCTTAATTAATTTTAATGTTTCTAACATTTTATAACATACTTTTGTGACAACCCTAGTTTGGAAAGAAATAAAATTTTGCTATAGGAAGAACCTATTCGCCAATAAAGGGTAATGAGAAAAACTCGTACGCTCATAAACGTATAGGGGTTAACGAATCATAAGCCTACTAATGAAGGGGTAGACTAGCGTGTGAAACCGACAAGACAGGCATTCTATGCAATCAGTGCGAGCAAAATAGGGTTGTCAACAGCACTATTTAATGTAATTACCCCAATCTCAATTAGGACTCTAAAAGTATCTATTATACGTTTCTATTATAGCTACTTTATTTTTTATAAAATAAACTATTGTACTGTGTATTTGAAGACGTGCTTTCATACTCTATTATAAACAAAATTGTAGACAGATTTTATATTTTGAAAATATGTCAGTATTTTTAAATATCTGCAATTAGTAATAGAATTTATATAGTATTTATATTTTATATTATTAATAAGTAAACTACACTTTTATTAAGCTTACAATTTTTTAATGTAAAATATAGCTAGAGCTAGCAATAAATACTTGACAACCCTAAAGCTAGATATCCTTAAAAGGCATCCCGTCGAGAATGCTCTATGGGCGGGAACGTCAGTCTTCGTCACAAATCGACGCAAAAACATTCCCTTTTCTATCTATAGGGATGGGAATAAGAGCATAATAATTTGCTGGATGGTTCGTCCCTTTTTGTGACGATTTCTGCGAAGAAATAGTCGTATCAACGCTTTGTTCTGCCGACTTAAAACTAGCATGACTTACCTTTTTTATAAAAATCAACTCTCAAACAAGCATGCAGTCTACTAATGGTAAATATAATAGATAGTGGAAATATGTCCCGGTAGCTCGAGACTCCAATAGCACTACGGTATCTCCTGCTTGTGACACGACTAAAAGCAGTTTTCCGGAATTGGAAATGGTAATATTGGGAGCATGAGCCATTCCGAGGTATAAGTTCCAGGAAGGACGTTGATGTTAGTGGTCCCATGCTAATATAGGCTCAGACCGCTGCTCCTAAAGTTGAGAAAACTGCCCCGAAAAGTGCCCGATTCGGGCATCGTGCTAGACAAGACCATTTGTATTCCTTTCAAGATCCTAGTGTTCGCTAATGAATTGAAATATCACATTTTTTATTGTGAAAAAGTAAGAAACGGGCATGCAGGCCACCTGATGCTAAGTGGTCACTGCAGCTCATGGACAACCACGTCCGATCTCAAACAGAACAGAAGTTCTATTTAAGGATGGACGCGGATGCGTTCCTACTCTTGAGGTCTAAGATGATCGCCTCCAATAATGTGTGTCCGGCAACCACACCTCCCCAACCGAAACAGAATACGTGAAGAACATGTTGCTTTACGGTGGGTTAAAAGGGTGGCGGAGGTGCCGCCCCGGGCGAGCTCTAACGGCTCTAATACCTTTTGGACATATCTTGGACTTTCTCCTTTTCACATTTCCTAGCCTTTGAGACGTTTTACTCCGAGAAATAAAAGACCCTTGAAGACTTAGCAAGACGACCATTTTAGTCTTTAACGAAGCAGCGTATATATGTGCAAAAGTTCCCCAAATAGAATTCCAGCCTTGTTTAGGTTGTATATATTTGGTTGGAGTGTCCATAGGCAAAAGTACCTACTTAATATTAGGTGACATGCACGCTCGTTGTGCTGCTTTTCTCACATAAAAAAGTGGTCATTGACGCCCATGGACATCTATAACCAGCATCAAATAGAAATGGTGTCTCACCTAAAGTGGATTACAGAAACGTTTTTACTTCCGAAACCAACAAACAAATCGTGATCGACTTCTGGTGTGACTCCAGTTTCATACATAATTGGTATCAGATGTGCGACAGCGAACGGACACACACACTCACACACATGAAGTAGCCAATTCATTGACTATTACTTCGGAAAGCACATTGTTCAGTCAATACTGGTTATTATTGTACTGTATATAATATTGGCTAAATCTTATAGGAGACCTTATAGATGATTTTAATGCATCCAAAAGATGTCTCGGCTACAAACCTTTATCCCTACTAACACGTGTAGAAACAACGTGCTGGAGTATTTTAAGTCCTCTTCTAATTACAGAAATAGATATTCAGTACTTCTGATTACATGGAGAAAATCGTCCTTAGGAGTGGAGCTTAAAAAGGTTTGCACAAATAAGGTCCTTAAACGAATCTTTTAACCTTGACTGCACACGGAGCTATGCGGCTGGCCTTGCACTTATTCAATGTACAATAGCGAAATACTCTGCATTCGTGCCCCACCTTTCAGCGTTTACACACGCGGTAGTTTACTCGCAGTAGAAAAACTCGCGCGATGGCATATTTTGCGACGCTTGTTAATTATAATTGTCGCAAACGTCGGTAACTGAGAAATTTCGGCCATTCTCTTATCTCATGTACATTTTGTAAACTGACAAACACGTGGTTTCATCATCTGTTAATCTTGACAACGACTGATTTAGATAGTGGATTTAGATACGCTTTTTAGGTAACGTGGGCTTATTGAAAGAAAGGTTGTCTTGTTTAGTCACGAAAAATAATTAGGATTACTTTTATTAAAATCTCTATGCACGGTAGGGGTATAGAAATTAGTACCAAGAACAAAACGAATTCTAACAGAGCAATAAATAACCACGTGATATAAAGTATTATGTTATACGAATTTAATTATAAAGTAAAACAATATTATTTAGTACAAAAATATTGCTTTTTACTGTCATATTTTTAATACAATACTGTTTTTTAACGTTTCGATCGATAAATCTATAAACGCAAAGAAAGGTCTCCAATTGTGAAAAAGCCCTAACCCTTTTTGCAGAGCGAAGAGCAAAAGATACAATCGAAACCAGTCCTACAAACGCCGGAAGCCTTTCTCTTGCGATAGGTACGTATGTGGCAATGCATTATTCTTACTAATATAAAAGTGAAACTCTGTCTGTTTGTTCGTTACACAATACGCTTCATTGTAAATGATATTTCGTTTACACTCGTTACGAAGCCATTCTCAGGTGTGCTTTTCGATTAACGGGTGTATATTAACTGGATACGGATAAGAACTAATGATTTTGACTATAGCTTTTCCTATTTGGATGGTTAACGCTTAACCCAGTTAGTGTTAATATTATATAAATTATATAATCGTCAAATATATCATCCGTGTTTTTTCACAGTACTATTTACAGATAATATTGAAATACGTATTTGTAGTTAAGATAAATAATTTCCAAGTAAAAAATACCAATTCTAAATTCAATAAATTGTTTTTTGATAATATCGACATTAAAAATAAATATTGCTACTTGTTTTAAAAGAATAATTGTTCTACATAATACCAAGCCGGAATGCGAAGCTTCTAAATGTAAGTAATCATTATATTAAATCACATTACACACCAGATTTTCATAATATTTTTAGAACCGTACCATATTTGCACATTCTCTGAATCTCAATGTAGTGATATCGAGCTTAGGATTGACTCAAACAACAAAGGTATGATTCATGATACAAAGTTTATTGCACTCTGAAAATACAAATATAAGGAAAGTTTATATCATGTAGTAATCATAAAGTTGTAGTTTAAGTTTGTCCGTGCAATTTACCAAATGAAACGTGATAGGGGAATTGAAATCTGGGGGTTTTGGATTACGAGATGTGGCTTCTTAAAACAATAATAAGTTTCTCTATGTGTTTCACTGGATTTATAGTGGTGAATGTTCCCAGCAACAGAATTGATGCGAAAAACTGAAGGATCAATTTGCTTGCACATAAATAGGACTTACAATGGCTCTATGGATATGTTAATGCATTATTTTTTACTGGCAATCCTGCAATTCATTTCTTAAGACTTCCCCGTATGCTATTAAATAGGGGTTCTCTAAAGATGTTAAAATAACTATGCTTCCCAGCGGGCGGTACATTGGCTTTTTCTTTTTTATTAATAATATTTCATGAATGAAACTTTCAATTAGGTGGCCTAAATTATCATAGGTATGTACTTAATTTATAATTAAAGTGTGCTATGTAAATTTTTTTGGTAAGTCACCCATTACCAAGTTTTATGTAAAATGTAAACAATCGACCAAGTTCATCAATATCAAGCGCTGACGGAAATTTGATGGGTGACCACTGGTGGAACAACGTCAATTGCTTCAAAGATCAATTTAAACAATCGATCCGGTTTTTGTCTATAGATAAAATAAACCACTAACGCGCCTTAGAACAGCGCGGCGAAGACCGGCTTCCTTGAGTTGCCCAGCATTGAGATTTTGCAAGTTTAAAGCATGACAGCCAAAAAGGCCATCCATCTATATTTTATATGCACAAAAAATAAAATTTGCTCTCTAATAAATGCTGACAGAGTCACGAACGGAAGTCTAGTATGTGCATACTGGCAACCGAGTTGTGCAAGCGCCCACGTATACAAATAAATATGCGGCCAATAACTTTCCTATTGAAACTAAATCGTCTAGTCACGATCAAATAAGTCATATTGTGCTAGGGTTGGCAACACCAGGCACTTCGCCTTAAGCTATACGGTACAATCTACCATCCAAGTAATACAAATAAAATTTAGCGACCCGACTGTGATTTTAGAATAATTTATCATAAAGTTTCATGCTTCTTTAGGTGACAAGTACTTAAATAAAAATTTGTACTTTGTTACTAAAAATCTTGGCGATAAAAAAATATATATACACAGGATTTTACTACGAATATATGCAAGCTTCACCTTGAAAATAGTTTTATATTTCAGCTCAAAATGAATTGATAATAAGAAATCCACGCATGCGTTAGAAGCAACAAATTAAAGCTACGAGAAGGCAGAAAAATCTTTTTTATTTAGTTAGAAAACAAAATTTAAACGTTATATACGCACTGTCAAAGTAAAATAAAATTATTTAGATAATTTAATATTCTAATTGCATTGTAATAAAAAATAAACGCATTACTTTTGAAAAGTTTTTTGAACATAGTTTGTTCAAAAAACTTTTAATTGGGATTTATAATTATTATTGGGAGAATTTCAAATTAACTATGGCAACCCTATACGAGCAAAGGTATTTTGCGATACAGTGTTGTCATTATCAATCCAGTCTACGTAATAATGTGTATGTTTAGACAAGAAAACCCATTGAAATTTCCTTGTACCTGTAATGTATGTCATAATAATGCGTTTACGTCTGGAGGTGGTAGAATTATTTGTTATTCGACTACTTTTATATGGCGGAAACACCGATATCCCTCTTTTTCCTCAGAACAATGTTGGAAAGCTACTTTATTCAAGTGTGATAAATCATCGATACTATTATGAGGTATTTTAAGGTACTCCTCACACAGCAATACAACCTTTAATCATTCCCAAGTAGGTTATTATTCAGTTTCTTTACATACAATAATCTTAATATAAAATAATCTTTTATATATAATATCTTATTAAGCAACTGCTTGTGAATGTAAGAATTGAACTCAGTAATGAGTAATTAAAGAGTAATTAAATCTTACATCGGTTTTAAACAAAATTTGCATCTTATAAATGGACGTTAACAAGTTAAAAAACATAAGACATATCCCACTATACATGTATATTTTTTTGTACAAATATTCAAAGTACAAAATAAAATAGCTATAGAGCTTAAATACCAATCGTCATAAACCAGGAATCTAACATCTTAAGTACATCTAGATTCTACATTCTAGTGTCTAGAGTCACGCTCGAGCCTGAGGGCTCTCTTCGCTTGAGAGATTTCAGAGCTTAGCTGTCTTCACTTTATATAATGGTGCCAGCGAATCTGTCGAACATATTACGACAATATTACCTGCCTTAAAGTTTTATTTTTATTTTAGAAGCAGCAAATATGCAAATGCTGCTGCGCATTGTCGTCCACATCGAAACTCAAACAAAACTGAAGTTCTACCTGAAAGCCTATGTAGTGGCGTTAATATTCTTGAGAAATAAGATTATCGCTCCACTTGTAATTATTCCCCCACAAAACTCTAACCGTTTTGCTTTAATATTATGAGCATAGCATCACCCTGATAAAAAAATAATTTACGATTTTAAACTGATATTATCGCGGAATCCATACATTATGCAATATAACGGGTACTCACGATTAACGATTT
>DWON01004226.1:0-16600 GCA_018251015.1 Phocides pigmalion okeechobee | reverse complement strand
CATACAAACCACTACTTAACATCAGTTAAGTAGTCGCAGCCCGTACACATCCACGTACAACCACAAACACGACTAAAATCTTATGTTAGCTCGAACGTATATGTATATGTATATGTACATATACTTTACTGCTCCTGAGGGCTAAGATGGTCGCCTCGCTTCAAAGGGTAGCCGGCAACCGCACCTCTCCGACCGTAAAAGTAATGTATTACGGCGGATTATGAGTGCGGCGGGGGGACCTCCCCGATCGAACTATAGCTCTCCCACCTTTCCAGCTTTATATAGAGTTACGTGATCTTCAAGATTTTATTTCATACTAGCTGTGCCCGACGGTAGGACTTACATTAAAAACAGGTCCCAATGCGCCCAGTTCTCAACAATTCGGTTTGCGCGTTCGTTATTACCACGTGCAAGACGTGGAACGACGTGTGACCTGTCTGCCATTTCGTTAGCTAATTTATGTAAACCAGCTGAATGAGTATTGTCGCTAAGAAACATTGCTGCGATCTATTCACTTACGTGGAATGTAATAAAGATCAAGTGAATGACATTCAAGAGTTAAATAAGATCTTCCTGAGGCTCTTTGTCATTTTAATTCGGCTGACTCATAGATCGTACCAGAGCCAGCGATTAAGGAACAAACAGAGAGAGCATTCTGCCAGGACTTTAAGATACCAAATATATTTCTGCTGAGCTCATTGGTGGTTTGATTTATTTATCTCTCTATCTATCTATCCATCTGTGTTTGTATAAATAATAAAATTGTGAGTAATCTTTGTCTGTTCATGTAAGATATATAACAAAAAATAATATAATGGACCTTTATTACTGTAGTGTAACCCATAACAATAGTTGTTAGAATATTCATCTATTTTTCTATTTGTTTTTGTGTTTGTACTCGTCCATCTCAGAAACTGCATAATGTCTTCTAACTTGAGTGCGGTTTTTGTCTAATGTAATGTAAGCTTCATTTAAGATTTAGTGTCAGTTTCATACGGATCGGTCTATATATAAAGAAAATTCTATATTTTTAACTAAATCAATTTCAAGTTATTTAGTGTAACGTAACTTGTTAGTAATGAAGTATTTTAACAAATATATTAATTTAGTTCTTTGCTGTTTTAACAGTTCACTATATACACATTTTAGTAATAACTTATGTTCAAATTACTTATTAGATACTAATCTTTTATTAATAATTAACATCATAATATATTACATTTCCATCCTAATTATGATTATTTATATTAATTTCTAATTCCTAAACATGATGAATAATATTATAATGTCACTGCCGCTATAGTCTGTGGAATTAAGTCATGGGTCGCGGCATGAAAGCGCAAAGACAAAGAACGGGTAATCCTACTTTGAGGAGAGCTTCATTTGCCCATTGTGTGGAAGGCCTTTGATTTGATTAATTCTTTCATCTAATTTCTTTTATTAACGGCCAGGAGTTTGAAGACAAGATAGTATACAATTTTTACAAAAAAAAAAGATTACGCTTTTGATGTGCCATTTATTGGTGCGACGTTTAATATTATATTATTTTTTATGGGTAATAAATGAGTTTTTTATGTGAAAAGAGTAGCAAACGAGCATGCAAACTACCTCATGTTATGTAGTCGCAGCCTTACAAGCCAGCCTTACAGACTTACAACCACAAACACTACCGAAACGAATGAGCTCGAACGCAGATACGTTGTTACTTTTGAGGGCTAAGATGGTCGCCTCCCTTCAAAGTGTAGCCGGCAACTGCACCTCTCCAATCGAAACACAAGTAATGCTTTAGGCCGGAGGGCCTTTTATGAGGGCGTATTACGTAGTCGTTGCTCTCCGTGGACATCAACATACGACTTTAAAAATTCATAAGTATATGCATTGTTGCTCCCGAGGTTAGACCATCGTAAGAGCCTCATTTCTAAGTGCACCCGACAATCACACCTTATAACTGAGAGAAAAATTGCTTAAACATGGATTGTGAAGATGATAATGGTACCTCCCCGATCGAACTATAGTTACGAACAAAAGCCTTAATAATTTTGCTGGTAAAATAATTTGGCGTATTATTTATTTAGACGGTAGGTGCGGTTAAAAAAGATGGAACATAATGACCCCGAAAAAACCTGTACTATATAAAACGCACATTAATAACGACAGATTTACAATAGTTTATCTATCACCTTGTCAAACAATATCGGTAAATTTTAATGCAAATGCATGCAAACTATTTGTCATTGATAAATTCCTTAGAAAGTTTTACGAAGTGTTTGTTTTTAAAATATAATTTATTGTAGATAAAAATAAATTGAATTTAAATTTTGAATCTGATAGAATTTATAAAGTATGAGAACCGTTTAGTCATTAATAAAAAATAATAAGTTAAAGTTTGTCTTGTTTACGTTGCTTTTGTCAATACTATTTATTAATATTGTATTATTTTAAATAATTTAAATCATTTAATTAATTAAATTGTTACACGCGCCTCCGTTTATGTCATTTTTAAAGAGATAGGGGATTTACGTAATATATCGTATCGTAGCCTATAAATTGATGTAAAAAAACGAATTATTTAACAGTTTCAATTGAATTCCGTTATATCTTTAAGGAATTAAAAGATAAGAAACATCGAAAAATCTAATCTTTCGCATTTTTAATATTGAGAAGACTAGTTTCAGCGAAAGCAAGATTAATGTATAACTTTTATAGTGCCATCTATTATCAAATAGTGGAACTATTCAGCGCACCCTAGCGGGAAAACGCTTAACACAAATCAAGTAACCGACACATCGCCAGTGTGAACATAATTTATATAAACACGCATATTGCACCTAATTGATATTATTAATAAAATGAGGCCAATCAATTTAACGCGTGTCGGTATGGTAATTAATCGACCTGTCGAGTGCAGAACCTACTGGTTTCCATCTCGTTCCAATTTGGTCCAATTAAAGACCACTCAAGGATACATTGTCGAAGATTATAAAGTGGATTTTATTATCAATTTGTGATGTTCTAGAGGCGGATTACACTAATATACATCTGTGTACATCCCTATTGCTCAGGGTCCGGGACAGCCCTAACAACCTGTTACGGGCGTTGGCTGAGAGGTTTGATTGACACTTGACATACATGAAATAGAATAATGATGAATTTATATTTATTTGTAAATTTTATTTTATAATCTTGACATTAATATGTTATATTTCGTATTAGGTGGGACAACCTGCGCAATTTCATTGGGAGATAGATGAATAAATTGATGTGTTTCGGTCAAAAGGTATCTGAAGACCATCTTAGTTTTTAAGAGTAGCAATGAATCTCATCATCATCATCGCGGAACGTTCCAGCCTCTTTTGGCGGGGGAATATGGGCCTCGAGGAAAACCCTGCTCGGGGCTGAACTCAGGGTTGAACCCTGGCTTTCGTAGCCCTTCGTTGAACTTTAGTAGCCCTCGTCCACTGTTTAGTGGGGGGGCTCGGGATAATCCCTCCGGCATGTTTAACTCCCGCTGGGGAAGGCTTCCGGTAGGTTAGCAGATCGAAGATGATGCTATTCTGGTCCCGCGCTACAGGGACAACGATGAATGATCGATTAAAGTTACAGATGTAGGACCTTGAATGCTTGCTATTTAAATTTTATATTTTTTTGGTATTTAACCACGTGTTACAGAACGTAGTTTCCAATTGTCTTTAATGGAAATCTCCGTTGTCTGTTTGAAAAGTAGTACATTTCGACCGGCGAGGTACCACCGCTGCCAACAAAATCTGCCGCAGAAAAGCAATTCATGTTTCCGTCGAAGAGTGCGATTGCCGGCTACACATACAAGTAAGGTGATCATGTGGCAACCTCAAGAGTAGCAGCGCATCCATGGTCGATTTTTGCTGGGACTGCTCTATAAAGAGTTGGTAATGCGGTCAAGCCGCTTTGCTCCTGCTATATCATAAGAAAATACCTTCAATCATGTGAAAAGAAAGTTACCACGGGTCATGTAACTGGTTCCAAATATCGGCAATAAAAATCATTCATTGTGAGCACCTGTTACACAGTAAAATGTATAAATTTCCCGATAACATTAGTTTAAAATCATATGAAAGGAAAGTTTTTAGAGCCTGGATAGTTGTAACACGCGAATACATCATTGCAGGCATTGTCTTTAAAACTACACCATTGATGTCAAAACAATGATCGATTAACACATCCATATTAGTCTGGCTCTATCGCCTCCAAAAAAGTGTATCCGGCAACCTAACTAATTTAAAACAATAAAAAATCTTAAATTGTTATAATGAAAGCCTAACCTAACAATGTAAAGGGAGTCGGAGCCTATGCGGTATGATTCCGAGAACGCTAGCTGCATTCCCAATTTGAATAGCAATCACAATTTTCTACGTGAGACATGAACCGGCCCTCTTGTCACCGGCGGTGTTGATCAAACGTGGTACTAATTGTTTGAATTTTTTTTTAGCACGCGGACCTCACGAAATAGAATGTTTAAGTATTATCATCATCATTCTAGATCTAGTTTTAAGACGATTAGTTGGAAACATTACACAGATTAAAAAATTGTATGTTATTCTTTTTAACTGCAGTCAAACATATAACCTTGACAATATAAACTTATTTGGGTGTTAGCAATATTAATTGGCCACGATCATTACAGTAGTGTTGCCTAACTATTGATGGATTATTGATAGATTGTCCATATCGTGGCTATGAAAACTAGTCATAATATCGATAGTTTTGGAAGTTCACCATCATCATCGATTTGTGCTTTCTCAATAGTTAACCATTTTAATAACTTTTTGTTGGAGGAGAAATACCAATGAGCACCTGATCTGTGGTCGCTGTAACCTATGGAGATCCCAATACAACCCTAAACATTGAAATTTTATCTGAGCTCATACGAACCATGCGTTGCTTCTCCTGAGGACTAAGATAGTCGCTTTACTTTCAAGCATTGTCGGCGCTATGCATCTCCACTAGAAACCTAAGAGTTGTTTTACGGCGGATTATGAGGGCGACCGTGGTACAATACCGGTGGAACTATGGTTCTACAAACTGTCAAAGGTATTGGTCAAATATTTCGATAAATTCTATCGATAATATTGTAATCGTCCAAGATTAGCGATATTATTATAATGAGGCAACATTACGGCCAGCTATTAATAACCGAGCAAATATCAAAATTGATAGATGTAGACAACGAAGGCTGCTCTGGATCGACTTTCGGTAACATTGATCCGAGTATGTCGAAATTGCGGTTACATTCTCTGTACACTTGCATAATACTAATATGTTCGTCGATAGCAGTGATCGCTTAGCGGTAAGATTCCGGCCTCTCAGTGCGGTGTCCGGGGTTCGAATCCTTGGTTGGCAACTTTTAATTTTAGAAGGTATTATAGGTGAATATTAGAAATTAGCTGCTGCCCGCGATACCTTTTACGAGACTTTTTAGCAACAAATGGTTCTCGTGTACTTTTACCCATAATTTTTAATTTGATATAACTTTTTATGGAAAAATTGAAATGAAACAAAACTTACAGCAATATTTTAGTGAAAACTGCATTGCAATCGGATAAGCATAAGACATTTTTGAGATTAGCGCGCTAAGAGCATACACAAAGGGATAAAAATGTAATAACTATTATTATATATTGTTTGGGAATTTTTGTGTTAATTCAGACCCTCACAAATATTTTTTTCTCGTACAGCATTTAGTTATTTACTTATGCCCAATAGATGGTTAACAGGTTGATGATGAATATATTCAATGGTATTCTATATAACACGACGGTCTACCGCCCTGTTTACGAATTTGATGGATGGAGAGTCAATAATCCCATCAGTGTATTTAGAACTACAGACCGTTCTAGTGTGTCTGAGTAAAAAATATATTTTTAATGATCTTATTTTTAGTCAAGGTTCGATTAGGGAAGCGTCACTGGTCTCATTATCCGTCTTAAATAGAAATATGGTAGCCGGAGACATTTAGAGCTAAACAACCGTCTTAGTTCCCAGGAGTAGCAATGCAACGAACAACTTCAGATACGTCTTCAATTATATTTCAGGTTGTATAGACTGCACCAATAACTTGACGTGTTCTGTATTCCATAAAAATACAGTTAAAAATGGAGCCATTACAACCATAGTTGTAATTCTCCCACTTTATAAAGATTAATCATTATATTGTTAACAAAAAAACTGATTACAAACGACGATGACAGCTTGTATTTAAAAAACGTATCAATAACTCAACACGAACTCAACGTCAAACTAACGTACTAATAATACTGGTGACTTTCTGTTAATAAGACCAAAAATTAATTCTTACTTTTCCCTCCAAGAAAATCTTCGTTACAGCATCACAACGCCCGTCAACACTGCCTCCCACACGAACCTGCGAGCGACCACTTCTCACCTGTGATCACTTGAGACTGCGATCAGATGCGACATGCACACAATTGGCGAGGTGGTCAGCGAAGGGAATTGTGCAAATGGGTAGCTATCTCGTGTTGTCTAGTCTACAGTTGGCAGAAAAGGTTAGAGGTTAGACACCATTAATTTAGCGGCAGCGATAGCCTAGTGGTTGATGTTTAGGCCTCTAACGGCGAATCCCAGATATGAATCTTTCAAAAGCATTTAAATAAAAATTAAATGTTGACTGTTTTATCTGTCAGTATTTTAATGCAACGACTATGTGTTTAATGTAACCCATATTGGTTATTTTGCGTACCGGCATTTCTAACCTCGGTTTTTACTATGAACCACCGCTTGCAACGCAGACAATTATATATTTTACTATATAAAGAGTGCCTACTCACGATTAACGCGCATCTAAACACACAGTGAGTGTGATATGGCACAGGAAAGAATAAAGATATTAAATGAATAAGCGACTATTAAAGAAACAGTACTATGGCGTATAGCTATGTTTGCGAGTTTCCCTACAGTTACCTACACTTTGCGTTTCTACGAATCCATCACACTGCATTAGTAGCTCGAGACACATCAGTGTTAATACACTCGCATTAAGCCAGCGGTTCGGGAGGACAACATAATAAATTAGACTCGTTCGGTTCCCATTCCGTGTTCCCAGACTTTTCAGCAAATTGCCTCTTCAAATTATTCATGGTTTGAGTGATGACAGGCAGTCGTATTGCTAATGAAGCTGTAGAAAGGGTTTTAATCTATTAATGTGTAAATTGAATCCTCGGACCTTCACTCGGAGTACCTAGGCCCTACTGTTTTGCATAACATTTAGTATTGATTGCAACCCTTTTTATGTCCATTGCTAAGAACGGTTCCGAAGTGTAGATCATACTGAATCACGCTGCTCCGATGTGTGTTAGTGTTTAGACGCTAACTCCTCAGTCCCTCCGTAATATTCCTTTTCCAAGCACGGAGGGACAACGAATTTTTTCACTGAAAGTCACCCATCCAAATTTTGACTGCGTCCCATTTTGCTTAAGCCGTTAAGATATAAGTTGTAATGCTTCACGCGTAGCCCTATTATCTATGAAAAATGCACGATGACTGACAGACGCGGAGGTCAATGCACGTCCGAAACCTGTGAATATAGAATCTTAAAATTTTGCACATAGGTTATTTATATAGCGAAAGTGAATACTAAGAAAAAAAATTGAACATTCTACGTCCGAGGAGGTAAAATAGAGGGTTGAAAGATTACGAAATCGACTTCTGCCCAGTTAAATGGAATTGTGTTCGCAGTCATGTGGAGACGCGGACATAATCTAGAAAAAATATGATACTAAAATAGGGTTTGTTATTTAAAGAAAGAGCAATGTAAATAAGGTCAAATAATACGGCGGCGAAGGTCAACATTATTTGCATACGCGCAGAATTAGCATACGTTAGTAAAGTCGCCGCGGGCCACACGCTCCGCCTTGTGTCGGCTATGTAACTTGTAGAGCAATCTCTGTATATAATGTGACGGAAGAATATAGTATACAAGCTGATTGTTCGATACATGCGGCCAGATGACGATGTACAAGTTCATCCGAGGATGGTCCCCGCCGTCGTGGATATTTATATTATAATAAAAATAAAATGCTGAAGAACCACTTAACACTTCCCTGCGGCAAATAACACTGCTGGATATTGCTGGGCAACGCGCTTGCGGCTTGTACCCGCCTGTGTTGAACGTACAAAACTGTATGGATTACGGGCGACCAAAATTGGGATGACTACAACGGCGCTACAAGACTGGGGGCGGACATTACGTCTGTGTATTCGTAGATGATACAAAGATGCTAAAATTATAATATTTCAGTGAATTGTCAGCGTATCTTCATTCTAGAGAAATAAACTCCAGTTTAGGGCCGCCTCCCGCAATGCTGATCCGATCTAATATAGCACCGCGGTCAAAGTGTTAAGTCTGCCATGCGGTTTAACTAAGCTGGAACGCGTGAATGTGTATCTTCCTCACCACAGGTTGCAATAGAAGAAGTAAAAGAGCTTACTGTCCACCTGCTATAAGACCATGTAATATATGTATATTTTTTATATTAGAAGAGTAGCAAACGAGCACGCAGGTTACATTTTGAGATGTGGTCGCTGTAGCCCATGGACAGGAAGTCTTATCTCAGCTTGTATGTACATGTGTTGCTATTTCTGAGTACTGAGATGATCGCCTCGCTTTTAAGTGTAGCCTGGGAAGCAGTGACTACTTATTATTACTTAAACATATTGTTTATTCAGTGGAAGATTCAATGTTACGTGTAGGATAAAAACTGATTAAATTGTCTCTAAAGGTTTGTAAATGGCCTGATAATCCCAAGTACAATATTACGGACATAACAACAAGCACCTTGTACACAATACGTAAACATAATCTTACATCAAGGAGGCGCGTGGCAATGTCCATTATATTTTGGTTATTGAGGCCAAGACCTCACAATCCTTATAAACCGTCACAAGTTAAAGGAAAATAAATATTAATTTGGAGCTATTTCGTCACCTGTGGAGTATCAGCATGTAGTATATTGTTATGGTGATAATGTATTGTTATTTTAATTTTAGAATTCTTAATTTTTTATGTGAAAAGCAGCAAACGAGCATGCGGGCTACCTGGTGTAAAGTAATCGCAGCAGCACATGAACACATACGACCTTATATAGAATGTTATCCTATCTGAGGTACTGCGTAAATGAATTGCTACTGCAGAGTACAAAGAGGGTCGTTTCGGTTGTAAGTGTATTCTACCGACATCAGCAGAACTTTGTTGCTACTACCTTCGAAGCATAATAAATACATGTAACTTCATTATCAGTAACGTATGTTGTTCAAGCTGTGGAGTCACTCACCTAGCGATACCCTAACGATCTTCCGCCTCCACGCCCCCACGTGCATATTATGTAAAAACTCGCTGTAATCGCGCCAAAACGGCCCTTTACGGCCTCGAGGCACATTCTGGCGCCCAACGCGGGGCAGATAATACAAGTCCCTTTTGTTACGTAATGGTTCTGTCGTGCTTCCCTAATTTTGCAGTGTCGCTTATTGCTAAATAAGAACTGTCGAGTGCTGTGAGAGTATTAGATACTCTAGCTACAATTGCTGAAGGTGTTCCCTTCTTAACTAAACTGCTTATATCGCTTTGATGTGGATTGAGTCGCAATCGTCAGTTTGTCTAATTCAATCGACATTTCAGAATAAAATCGCTCTTAGCTGTTGGATGTTTTAATAGGAAACTGTTTAGAGACAAAACTTACGAACCATAATACATAATTATTATGCATTTACGACATCACATTACAAATCATTGAAATTCTTGGCTTTAACTTGCATATTTTACTATAATTTGCATGTATTATCTAATGTGTTATGTGTATTATATAATCCTTCCTTTTGAACCACTCTGTCTAGTGATGAAAACTGCATTAAAATCTTTTATGTAGTATAAAAGATCAAAGAGTACAAACAGCGGGTAGGACTTTGTTTTATACTGTGTAAATACTGTATTATTTAAACCATTTTTTTTTCATTAAAATGATGACAACGGCAGGAGTTCCGGTGACCGACGCACCACAAATTCAAAATGTACAATATTGAATATGTCCGCCAGCGCCGGACCGCAGTATTAAAACGAGGTTTTAATTCGTAATCCAAGTCATGTTGATGTGTAAGTTTGGAACATGCGGAGTTCTGTTTTCGTTTCATTTCCCTGTGTTTCTTATGATTTAGGAGTAATATACGATTTTAAACTGATATTATCGCGGAATCCATACATTATTCAATATAATATTTGAATTTGAATTTGAATTTAATCCTAAATTATGCAATGTAACGGGTACTCACGATTAAAATTAAAAATCGTTAATCGTGAGTACCCGTTACATTGCATAATTTAGGCGTACATTCAAATTCAAATTCAAATATTATATTTCATTTCAAGGTACGTTACATACACTAAATGAAAGACCAAGGTGCAATGTAAAATCTGTACATCGTCTTTGAGCGCCTGTTCGCTAACATTTACTGGGAATAAAAGCCAGCGGAAAAATAGCAAACGACGACGGCTCTGGCACATAGCTGGCACTACCGCCAATTAATATATTGAAATAAATACATATAAAATAAGGGTTTTAGCTGAATCATATTTCCTAATGAGCCAGGAATTCTTACTGAAGTCGGTGGCACAATTGTTCGTATTTCTGGGCACTAAGTAAAGGCGTATTCTTATCCTTATTATTCTGTAGAAGGGTATCGATTTTTGTTTATTTACTTGTTTGTTTTTCTTTAACGACAAAAGTATTGCATCAATTTGTCACAAATTTTGTAGACGAGTGCGTGCAGCTCTGGTCTCGTCACCGGCTGTGTAGGTGTTATGTCATATTTCAATTAAGATATAAATAATTAAAAAAAATATATAATTCAAATAACTGTCTTTTTAGGCAAAAAATTACATATATTTATTTAGTTAATAGCAGGCAGGCAAGATCTAAGTAAGTATAACGACGTCTACTCAATGTCTCTGGACTGCATTCTCGTTTACTATATTTCTCATATAAAAGAAGAAAAGTTATTCATTTAACACTTTGAATGCGGCGCTCAAACATTAGATCGGGTCAGCGTTGCGGAAGTCGGCACTAAACTGGAGCTTATTTCTCTAGACCGAAGAGGTGCCGACAATTCACAGAATATTTTATTTTTTAGCGTCTGTGTATCATTTACGAATACACATATAAATACAATGGTCGCCCCGATTTTGTAGCACCGACGTAAACACAGCAGTTGTGTTCGCCCGTAATCCATATACATTTGTACGTATAACATAGGTGTGTGTATAATACACAGCATTGTTGTACTTCGCAGGGAAAGTGTTAATTTTCTTAAACTTTACTGCAATAGAGTAATAGTAATATAGCGTGTATTTAAATCTTACCTTAATTAAGCCGGGCGAAATTAGTTACGTTTCGTACCCAGGGTGGTAACTCTGCCAAATGGCGCCATATCTCACAGTATTTATAATCTGTTCTCACGGCGTTAATGGCGAGATTTAAGTATTCATTGCTTCAGGTGCGCGACTACGGGGACTCCGCAGCATGCTATTAATAACAGTTTACTTTATTAAGATACAATTCTTACTCTATCTTGTTAAATAGCCTTGATTGTCTTTCTTATTAAATCTGGCTGTACTTACAGGCAAGGCAACTATTTCAATCCTCAGGAGTAGCTACTACGTACAAGAGTACTACTTGCGAGTTCAAGTACGAGTGTTTGAGTTTAAATGTGCATATCTATGGGTTGTAGCAACTAATTAACATAAGGTGGCCTATTGCTAATTATTTCTAGAAAAAAAACAAACGCCAATATTCCATACCATTATAAGGTATTTGTTGTCAGCCTATAACTGTCCACTGCTGAACATAGGCCTCCTCTGGAGCGTGCCATGTTGTACGGTCCTCTGCTATAAGGTATTTACATACACATAATGACAAAGTTAAATGTGAAATTAGTTAATCGGTTTATCTTATACTTATATATAATCTTTCAAACCTTGTTTTACCCCTTGAGGGTGGATACCTCAATTTTTTTCGTAGTGCTTTCATTCGTATCATTAAAACGCTATGTGCTAAATTTCAGGATTCCAAATTTAGCGATTTCGGCTGTGCTTTGATCTGAAGGTCTGCCACTATCTTCTTTTATATAATATCAATAATATGATTTGTTCCCATTTAGTCCTCAAGAGTGAAATGGGATTTGTGATCGACTTCAGATATTTAGAGTTAGTCTGTCCTTACGGGATAGTTTGCACTTGTCATTAAATATTTCAATAATATGTGTTTTACTATTAATATTTAACAGGCACTTGGAATTGATCCTACACTAACTAGTCTCTTTAGGTTTATGAGAAGAAAAGTGTGACTTTCACCAAGTAAAGACAAAGTGCTTTTTCTAGTGCTTAGGAATACAATGGAAAAGTATGTGTTTGAGTTTTGCATAAAGTTCTTAAAGAAGTGTCAAGTGTCCCGATCTGCACTTGTGCCATTGTGTCGGAATGTAGTCTAATCTTTCTCATTTTGACACGAGAGGTGTGACCAGCTGTGGACGGTGGGTGGACGATGACGTTGCATTTTTATGTCATAATTTTACTATACTTGTAATGTTTAAAGTTGGGAGAACTATAGTTCGACCGTGGAGGTACCTCCACCGACTTTATAATCCGCCGTAAAGCATTGATTGTGTTTCGGTTGGAGAGGGGCGGTTGCCGGCTACACTTTGAAGTGAGGCGACCATCTTAGCCCCCAGGAGGAGCAACGTATCTATGTTAGAGCTCAGAAAGGATTTTTTTCAGTCGTGTTTGTGGTTTTACGTGGATGTCCATGGGCTGCGACTATTTAACATCAGGTGGTTAGCATGCTCGTTTGCTCCTCACATATAAAAAGTTAATGCATCACTGATCGAATCTACGGAAAAGGAAAAGGTTTTCTAATCTTCTGTATATAATGTGTAAATGAGGTTACATATTTTGAATATCCTTAACAATTTTTTTTATTGTCTTTGATGGTTTTGTCTTGTTGGTGTAACTTAAATATTGTTTCAAGTATGTACCGATTAAAGTTCATTGTTTACTAGTGACC
This sequence comes from Phocides pigmalion okeechobee, assembly GCA_018251015.1. Lineage (NCBI taxonomy): Eukaryota > Metazoa > Arthropoda > Insecta > Lepidoptera > Hesperiidae > Phocides > Phocides pigmalion. Next base: position 3,500 of record DWON01004226.1, on the reverse strand, counting down.
ATTTGCCATTAGTAAGTAATAAGGGAAATAAATCGTATATCTGGAACTCTTTATTAAATGTAATCTACAACTACATCTGGGACATAGGTCTCTCCCTTGAACTGCAGATGGCTGGAACATACTTAACCACTTTGACAAGTGGCAGAACTATAGTTTGATAGGGAGGTATCAACGTCGTTTTTATAAATAGCCGTGAGGCAGCTTTTGTATTTCGTTCTGAAAGGTAGAATTGCCGGCTACACTTAAAAGCGAGGCAACCATCTCAGTCCTCATGCTACAGCAAAAGGTCTTCGTGCGAGATCAGATAAGACTTCAGACCTGTTTGAGTTTGTATGTGAATACCCATGGGCTCCAGCGACTGCTTATCATTAGATAGCCTGCATGTTCGTTTGTTACTCTTTAGACAGCGTAATAAACCACATGAAATAGCGCTGAAAAAAAACAAAGTTATAAACAAGGTTTCATTTGTTACGTATAAATATATTTAATTGTAATAATTTTTATATAACAATAATTACAATTATGGCATCACAGTTCGAAATAATTTACAAACATTTTTAAAATTCTTTTCTCATTTTCACTTTTATGTACAATTTTATATTAAAATTATTCTTACATTTTATAGTACCTATTTACAATTTTTGTAGACTTCATTCTGTCTAGGGAGTTTGTTATTATAATGTTGTGGGTTTTTTAATTTTTTTATACAGATAACACTTCCTTAATTCTAACGATAATCATTATTTTTAAATTAAATTGATGAGTGTTTTGTAACAGGCCATTGGATTATGGGTGTACATAATTTTAATTTATTAACAACATGCACCTGTAAAAAATGTAATCTTACCTTAAATATATGAATAATCATGTCATACATAGTCACTTACTAACTATAAAAAAGAAAAATAATACTTTTTCGTATGCACCAATAAAATTAGGACGGAATTTGCTTTAATGTTGGTAGTTTTTGAAAATGGATTGTGCGTATTTACCGAAATATTGTACAGGGGGGAAGGTTGGCAGCGCTACGTTGCGTTTATAATCTGGTGCCTCGTTGCTTTGCGGGAACTGGGTTTGGAGGAACACCGGCCCGGGTCGCAGATAGGATATCTGTTTGCCAGCCGGCTTGGCGGGTAACTGGGCTTGTGGACTGTATTGTGGTTGAGAATACTGTATTTGTTGAGTTTGCTGTTGTAGTTGCTTTTCGGGCTGTCGCTGATATTGTAGCGGTTGCTGAACTTGCGGTTGTTCGAATTGCGGAAGAAGATGATATTGCTGTAGTGGTTGAAATTCGATTTGCGGCTGGTAGTGTTGTAGTTGATATTGTGGCTGCGGTTGCGGCTGAGACTGGTATTGTGGTTGTGGTTGGGGCTGAGGTTGGTAATGTGGTTGCGGCTGAGGCTGGTATTGTATTTGTGATTGCGACTGAGGCTGGTATTGCGGTTGCGGTTGTTGTTGTAATTGATATTGTGGTTGTGGTTGCGGATGTTGTTGTGGTTGTAGTTGCAGTTGAAGTTGCTGTTGAGGTTGGTATTGCGGTTGTTGTTGCGGTGAATACTGGATTTGTTCTTGGGGTAGAGGAGTAGGTTGAAGCTGAGAGAACTTTGCGAAGCTGACTGCGCCTTGTGGTTGGACGTATTTCTGAAAATGGTGAAGTAATGGTAAATTAATTATTTTTTTTTAATATGTTTTATTAGTACTTGTCTCTGATGGGATAAATTGATTTACACAATTTTAATGCTGGGTACCGTAGCGGTGATTATATTGGTCTTATGCTCAAGAGGCAAATTATGAATTTAAATAGCTAATATTCATTGTCAACATGGAATAAATTGAATATTATTGATTTTGTAATTAATTAATGAAAATTGTATTGACACATAACATTATTTTTAATTATTATTTAATAAACTAATTAATTTTAAATTTTATTTTTGACATGTACCTAATATTATTAATTTTGTAATGAAATCAAAATTACTTTTCTGAAGCATTAACTTTATCTCGATTAAAAAATTGTAGTTTATATTTATTTTATTATTTTGATCTGGAATTATGTAATATCTCATTGATTGTTTCTGTGATTTAAAATGTTATATTTAATTTTTCTTGTATTGTATAAAACCTGTTACTCGATAACTTGCATGTTGTCTACGCCTTTAATTGTAATAGCATTAAGAATTTATCTTATTACAATATGGATTTTTGATTGTACTAATGTTTATTATGTTGGTGTACTAAATAAATAAATAAATAAATATAGAGAGAACAAAAAGAAATAAGGGAGCGCTTCGGGCATCAGAAGCGATACTGCAGAGATTTGACCAAATATAAAGTCAGCGACTTATTCAATTAAACCATCACGGCAATCTAGTGTTACAATCTTAATAGCAATCACATCGCTAAATGACAGTAGAAAGCGCCAGGAACAGAGAGCTGTCCGTGTATCGACGCTAGCTAGCTAGGAACGAGCTAGAACCACCGTCTCCTTTTTATAAGAAGTTCAGATGAAACGAAATAAGCAGGTGGGGTGATCAGGTGATGTCGTCCGATTCGATGATAACATTTTTTTCTAAACTACCTTATTTTTAGCGCAACTATCCTATTTTTATTGAGAGCGACAACAGATATAACGTCTGTTAGTAGTGTAAAAGGTCTGGGCATATTATGGTAATAAAAACATGCTTTGTAGTGCACAAACACAGGTTATATTACAGCAAGTTTTCGCGCAGTACCCATTATTTTATTTTATTTCAACCTGACGTCGCGAGGCACGTGCGGCCGTCAGTCATACCCTAAAGAGTGGGGGAAACTAAAAATCCGTGCTGCGGGATTTCAGCAAGACCGCTCCCCGCGGCGGAAGTGTCTGTGCCTTATCGCGGCATCTGCAGTATGCAGCATAGCTATTAAATTATTGTGTTTTAATATAAAATTTCTTTAAATCATGTTAGTTTTAGGTTTATTTTTTATTTATAAGTGTTATTTTCTGTTAATTTATTCATTGTTGTGGTATATGCAAAGGTTAAATGATTTCTTTCATTCTTTCTAAAAAGCGTTAATCATAACTGCACGATAACGTACAATGTACTTGTATATTCGTTTAAAGTTATATAATGCAAATGGCGCTGTTTACAAACATTTTCCGTTAGCTAAACCTTTTTGTGACCCTCTTTAGTCTCCCATCATTTTAATCACTTGTGTGTAAAGTCCTTTAAATTCTTAAGCTACGAGTATAACCTTTAAGCGAAATAACAGCAATTAAGAAACATTAATCGTGACCGTTATATAATAAAACATTTATGTGTGTGTGTTTTTTTTATTTTGAAAGAGTAAAAAACGGGCATGCAAGCCACTTGATGTTTAGTGGTCATTGCAGCCCATGGACAACTACGTCCAATCTCAAATAAAACAGAAGTTCTATGTAAGGATGGATGCGGATGCGTTCCTACTCTTGAGAACTAAGATGGTCGCCTCCAATAATGTGTATCCGGCAACCACAC
>DWON01004225.1:0-16602 GCA_018251015.1 Phocides pigmalion okeechobee | reverse complement strand
ACAGTGGGCGAGGGCTACTATAGTTAAGCCGGGGTGCAACCCCGAGTTTAGGCCCGGGCAAAGAGGGTGTACCTCGAGGCCCGTATTCCCCCGCCCAAAGAGGCTGAGACGTCCCCGATGATGATGAAGTATATTCATTTATTAAATTAATATTTCAGAAGGCCAGTACTACGTGCCCCGTGCATACTACACCATCGATGCGGAGGGACATGCATCCGCGCCAGTCCCGCTGCGTCGCCTGAGGCGCTCCGTGGCACCCTACCCTTACTTTGGCGCGGGTGGTGGAGCCGGTGCTAACGCCAATGCCAATGCTAATGCGAGAGCAAATGCCGATGGCGGATGTAAGTGAAACTTTACGTAACTTTTATAAAATTTAATTTATATGAAAAAGTGTCCAGGTATGTTTTACTTTCATGCTATTTTCGTTAAACACGTTTAAAGTACTTTAGAGCATTTATAGGTAGCATTATATCTATCATTTTTATAAATAAGATTAGAGCTAAAGTGCACAAAAGACACTCGAATTGACGAATAAACTTATAAAATTGATGAATTTCTGTTAAAAGTAAAGATATGGTTGAAATGATTTTTGTTTCACGTGTTTTTTGTGGAAACAGACACTAGTTAGTGTGTATTTAAAGTTTGATAAACATTTTATTTCCTTAGTCGATGCATAAGAGTTGCTGCAAAATTGCTGATTAAAATATACAGTTATAAATAGTGAATGAAGTGTTCATCTTTTTTATTATGTCATATTTGTATTACTATACAAAATGAAGGTAATTCGCCTGTGTAATAGGTATTTAATTAGACATAACTTGAAATTTACAAATAAAAAAAAACATAACTTTATACCGTTTTAGAAATCAATTAATTAACTTGATCCAAGGCGTATTGAATAGCGGATATTCATTTCATAACTGTTTATTTATAACCGATAAATAACTTTAGCATAAATTTATAAGAATCATGTCTGTGTAATTTAACGCACGAATAACTTATTGACGAGCACGAATTTCGAAAAAAAAATTACGTATTTGGCTTTATTCCCCATGTCTGGTATGAGGAACTGGAAACAGGTTCCAAAAATAGAGACGTTCGCGACTCCCAGACGACTAAGTGCATTGTGAATGCGTCGCTGCACGAGTATTTAAACAAAACACGTGTTGGTATGCAAGCATAGTGTGGTCCGGTGTTAGCATATTGTGTAGTGGAGCAGTAACAGTAGATTTGGTCGTGCAAGCCTGGTTCAATTGCCGCCAGCGCGCACGGCTCCGTTCACCTAACGGTCCAATACTCGGTCACCTGCTGTTAAGTGTATCGCTATTGTAAAAAATAACTACTAAATTGCCTCCAATTTAAATGAACCGTATAAGTAGTCGACAGAAATGGAGAATAAGCAATTTAGTAGACAAGATTAGATAACGGATTTTGCACTTCGTTACTTTTGACTATTTAATTAAAGTTGGATACAACAGTGTAGATATGTTGTTTTTATATCCAATTATACTAAAACATATTATGTCAATTAAACTTGTAAATTAATGGCACGTTGCTATTTTTTTATTTATAGATACGAAATTATCCAATGCAAATAGCTGTTCGTTGAATCTGGAAGTAACCGTCAAAAATTAGTAAAATGGAACATACAATTTTAAACTTCGATTTCATTTTCCATGTTTGCGAGTTGTAATATAATATGATATTTTGTATTTAGAATTATGTAAATATATGTATATATATATGACGTGAGTAAATTAAAATATTTACATAATTATAGGTGATATTATAATGTTATCTTCAATATTTTAACAGTAAAAAATAATATCCATTTCTTCTGAGTACCTACTGCTTGAATTAAGAGGTATCCTCGGAACCCATTCCTAGTTACATATTTTTTTCAGTATGCCGTTTCATGATAACGTGCCATAGAAAATACTTTTATTTAATATATATAAAATGCATAAAATATGTTTCATGGCGGCGTCAAGGCGAATCGTAAATAAATTCTAAGCGGTCGAGAAATATCCTTACAATCTCATCTCATCTGAAATTTTGTACATCGAATACTCATATCTCATTATAGGCTATTATTAGAAATACCATATAATAATAGTTGAGATAACCGTTTTATATACTATATTTTAAATCGCCCATTGCCATAAAGTTTATACAGGTGTTTATTTTATATTTCGCGAAAATCCGCAGTTTAAGGTTAGTTATTTATATTTTTGAATTATAATTTGTATTTTTGGTGTGTAAATAATTCCAGGGGGTGGAGCTAACGCGAACGCCAACGCCAATGCGGAAGCGAACGCTCACTTAGGCGCATTCGGCGGCTGGGGGCTGCCCGGCGGCGCTTATGGCTCCAGCAACCCGAAGGCTCTTAGGTATCTATAAATTCTTGATGGTTATTTTATATGTATTAATCATAGTAACAACACGACAAAGTAGTTAATCATAGTCTTAGACATTACTTTAATATAATACTTTATAAATTAAATATTAAGAATTTAGATTTCTATTCTCGGTCTGGGTCATTTAAAATACGGAGAATCCTAGTACGGGGCTCTGAGAAAAGAAATTGTTAATAACAGTCTATCCCACTACTGGTTGTAAATTTCTTCTCGTAGTAAGAAGGATCACCTAATGAGTCATTCGGATTTCCTCACGAGATTTTCGTTCGCAGTTTATTAAGTATTAATTAATTTATGAATCCCAAGTAAATTTGAACGGATTCGAACTCGAAGGTGAGAAACTAGAATCTTGCCTATCGTCTATCATTTGTGGTATTTTCATATGACTAACATAATTTTTTTTTTTTACAACTTATCCTTAAAATTTATTAAATTTAAAATAAAAAACCATTAAAGTACCTGTTCAAACGTATTTAATGTACCCGCTAACAAAACTGTGGATGTAAGTACTCTTAATTTTTTTATCCATTTTACCACTTTACAATTATACCCATAATAATGGTTAGTCACCATCGATTTTGCGATTTATTCTGCCGACTCAATGGAAATAAACACAATGCGTCTGCTGTAAGTTGAGTATCTTGCAGACGACTCTGGTATCGTGATTTTATTTAAGATATTAGAAGAGTAGTGCAGACGTAGTTGCCTATAGTTTCAACTTCATGTCCAATCATAAGATTGGAATAATTAATAATGACTTATAATTATCATACGACTGACTTGATTTCCGCTAATCTACATTTATATCTGACCATATATTTGAGAAGTGCAATACCACTAAAGGACACAAAAAAAAATAGGCAAAGTTATAACCATCATTTTTTATATTGAGGGTTGAACAAAATATTGATTGAAACCTTTTTATTGCTTCGGGCTAACATTTTGGATTTTACACAAACAACACATTTTTTTAAATTATTTGCACGTCATAAATTGCGACTATGATAATTTATATTGTAAATTCTCACAGCCTTCATAAGCTATGTAACTAACAAAGTTCTTTTTTTTTGTTTCATAGGCACTAGGACGTCCGTGACATTACAATCTAATTATCTGGTGTAGGCTTATCCATCCCGAACGCGAATTTTCCATCAGTTTCACGCACGCGCCGGTCTACTGCGCCTGCGCATCTCCGCTGTGTAACTGCCGGAAGACCTATATGCTATTTATTGTAATTATTAATCAATATTCTAATAAATGTGTTTACATACTTGTTACATCGTGTGTTACTGTATTCCTAACATACTATTCTCTTTGTCTATATGCTACTTACTTTTTTATTACTTATTTCGTATCAAAATTCAATAGCTATATTAACCGTAGAACTGGAAATTGTCATTTAACAGTATTATTTAAAATCTACTTCAAAATTTAGTAAATGGGAACTGTAATAAACTACGAGACGACACGACACGATATGAAATTCTCATTGAAGCATTTTCTCCCTGAAGTTTCTTTTTTCAAAAAATAAACAATCATTAAAATTTTCTTACCATAAATCTACATCTCATTTAATAGGCACTTATAATAACAATGTTACTCTGTTGTATTCTAACTTAAAACATGCAGCACGCTTGGTACGTAATAGGTACATAAATTAGGAGCAGATTTGTTCCCTTGTCCTTTGTTTCTTTTGTTGAGTTATATACAACTGAACCAACATAAGAATACCATGTTTATATACTGATTATTTCACACAAAAAATAAAGATACCATCACTTTTATTACTAGTAATATTAGGCCGAACAGCATGGAAAAAAATGTAGCATTTTAATTTTTTTTCGTGAAAATTGGTATGCATAGGTAGGTACACATGTATTTAAAATATTACAGTTATTTGGAGATACAGCTCAAGAAATCAATTTTATTAATTTGGAACTAAGCTTATTGTTAGTCATCATATTTATATACCCATAATTTATTGTCCTGCTTTGACTGTGAACAAATTATTTTGTTCTCAACTTAAAAGAAAACAAATATACGGGAATAACACCTCTTTCAAATTGAAGAAATGCATGTCAGAATGTTCTTTTTTGAAAAAATCTTTTCACATTTGGAAGGAATTCAAAATTTCATTCCCATCGCTTCATTACGTGTTTTGCTAAATAGGAAATAATGAGCAAGAAACTCATTCCTCTGTTATTTTATTGTTGCTAAGTAATTATAAGTAGGCATTTCAAGTTTACATGTATGCTGCGCCAATTAAATTCATGCGATAATTTCTGTTAATTTATGAACCAAATCATGTTATATGATTTAATAATATTATTATTTTTGGGTGTTAAAATATTTTCTTGTCAAAAAAGTCTCATTCGCAAATGTAGAATTGGAGTTACAAATTTGTACAATGGTACTGTGAATTTTGTAAGGAGCTTTACAATGTGATAATATCACTATTATAACCACAGTAATAATGAGTTTTTGTTTCTACGTGTTGATCCGTATAAGTGCAGAAAAGTTTTCATGTTTTTTTGTACGAAAAGATTAAGGTATATGTGTAGATACTAATTTCAGTGCGCTTAACACAGCGTAAAAATATAAAAAAATAAAGCTTGAATGAAATTCAATCATATTATTTTCTATATATATATAACGTTACGTGATAAAAATAAAATGACGTTTAATATTTCATTTTACATTTCACAGCGTCATCTTACGGCAAAGACCAGAACTATTTGGAAAACTACATCTACGTCTGTCTAACAATAAGGCGCCATGTGATGTAGATGGCGTTAATCAGCAATGATAACACTTCAAAAAATTAAAATACTTGCCTTTTTTTGAAGTTAGAAATCTTTTAGCGCTGCCAGGCAATTGTTTTAATAAAAATAGTTTTTTTTTTATTATTTATTAGATACATATTTAAAGAAGTGCATATTCTGCCATACGTACACATACGTGTTAATTGACCAATGTATTAGTAAATTTCTTGTATTTATACAGAAATAGGCGGGGTAGGGACGGACCTTCGAAGTCAAAGCACGAAGGATGCGCCAAGCTAAAAAATAACATAAATAATTAACTTGCTTTTCGCATTACTTATATCAACCGTTAATAGTTTAGTAATTTTTTTGTAGATTAATAAGTTCTATGTAGGTAACTACCTATCGTGTTAGGAAGTATCTCGTGGTGAACGCATATATATGTATAATACTGCTACTTTGCGTTATTTTGTTGAATATATTATACATATATAGGCTTTTGTAAATCGATGACCAAAGCAACACCAACCGCTATTTATAAATGAAAGGATATGTAGTAAGAATTTATTATGTACGTGCCTTGGGTCTCAATTTAAAACTTAACCGGCTTATCTCTTATTGCATTAAGTAATCGCATTGAAATTTTTCTCAAAATAATTTATACCTTACTACGTAATTTTTATGATAGCCTGGCATCCTTATAGGCCATTGTAACATAGAACAATGTTATACCAGTATGCTTTCAATTGCGCTTTCATATTCATTTTGCGTTGTAACTTTTAGTTCGTGTTACGGCAAAAGTTGTGCCTAACGAATGCCTTTTAACGTCTACACTTGTGCGCCCGCGCATACAGCTTCTCCATTTCTCACGAGTCTAGTTTAGGTTAGACTGGTTTATAACCGTCATTTTGTATACTAAAATGTACGATATGATGCACGCAAATCCACCGGTGACGGATCAGCTGTTGTGGAAATAGTATTAGCGCATACACTATTGCACGAGCAATGGTTGCTCAGACATGCATTAGCGGAAGTCGCAAGATAAACATGAAAACGCATTGATGTAGACTTGCCTTTTAATAGTTTGTTTCATTTCTCGGAAAAAGGCAGTAACAGATTACACCAGTTTGTTACTATGCAAACTATTTTGTTCGATTCACTTCTATAAAATGAGTAATAAAGACATTGTATGAATAAATAACTCCTGGAAATTACGCAAGATTCTGACGTAATCGTTGCGTTCAGTAACTTAATGAATGCTTTAGTATTCTCCGGTCGGAGCGAAGACGTAGCTGCAAGACATCTGTCGTAAATTTGCAGTATTTAAATGAATGCAAAAAGAATGATCGCCGATGCGCAAAGAGGCTTTAATGAATAATATTTCACCATTCATTATATCTGTCATGTCAAAAGCTTACCATAAAAATCTTAAATGGACATGAACACGCGTATACAGCCTACACTTATTAAAATGTATATATTGCGACATACCTACCACATCCATATTTTAAACATTTCGTAATAATTGTATACTATTTTGTTCAACTTTAAATATTTATAAAGCGGCGAAAAACAATCTTTAATCATCTCATTTCCCATATATTTTTTTACAAACCAAATAGATTTTATGTAACTACGACCAATCAATACGTGTGTTATATGTATTTATTTGTTGCTTAAATATATCTCATAAATATTATGTATAATCCGGTAGTGGTCGCAATGTATCACAAAAAATATTTATAAACTGGTTCATATAAGAATGTATAGCATCTATTAAAATTGATCCGCCATTTTTCGTATACTACAATAAACATTTGCCATACAAAAGATAATTTTGTTATGGTGAAGTTTGCTGTAATCGAAACTTAGTACACTCGTAGGACCACGCTGCTGCTCGTCTCTTGAATTTAATCTCTAAATTGTCTAGTACCATATCCTTGGGGAAGACAAGCTGTGTGTATGTAGGTCTCTCATCAGATAAATCAGTGTATAAGGTATATTTTACCCTAATTTAATTATTTATATAATCCAAATCTGTGATTTCATATCGTATAAGTATAATATTTTTTTCATATAACAAAGACGTATAATAAAAGACGTCTCTTTATAAGTTTTGATTACAACTGGACGCCAGGGACTTCCAGCGAACCCTTATAGTCAGACAAGATTCAAATATCGCGTCCTATGTTGGTACCTAATTTATAAAAGTTAATAAAAACACAACATTGTGACTAATCGCTATCTTTACAGTGAGATGTATGGGAATAAAGTTACTAAGGGTTTTTATTAATGCAATAGAACCCGGAACAATAATTGTTACAATTTATGTCTGTGCGTTTGTGTGTGGTAAACTCAGACATAACTTTTCAGAAGTTTTCACTAGTGTATAGTATTCAGTGTCACTAAATATTTAATGTGAATATAATTTCAATCGGGTTATAAGTAAAAAAAGTTACGTCAATTTGAAAGTTACGGGTCACCTACGGGAGTGAGTACATGAGATTTTTTATGGCTACAAAATTTGCAAGAACCCAAAAATTTAAGACCATGTAAACGAAGTCACGGATAGCCACTTGTCATTAATATAACATTTAATTTCAAAAGCCTGTCGCTCCATGTGACTGCCTAGTAATTTCTGCTGGGCGGTGAATAGCTCTGACTTAAGCATCCCTACTCTACACTGTTAAAAATATACATTGTAAATTAGAGTTTATGTTGTTTTGAGACCGAATAAATAATAAAAGTATAAAAAACCCCAATTAAAACATAGAAAAACAATAAGCAATAAAGCAAACCGGAATGACATCTCTCAATAAAATCGACTGTGATGAGTGTTGGTCAGGGTGACCTATGAAGATACACCTATATAGCTATTTTGAAATTATGTTCATGATTATCCCATATCAGTCTCATTACCATTCTCTCGCTCTACCAACAGATTATAAGTGACAACAGAATATATAGTCATCACAGTTTTATGTACTTACGTGCAATAATCGTTTATAATTAATATGCATTTGTAATTGTCAGACTAGCTGCTTAAGCCTTGATAAACTAAATCCGTAAATTATATTCTTGAAAAAAAAAAACTATTCACTCCACGTTTGATTAATACTGCTGGTGGCAAAAAGACAGGGTGCAGCCAGCATTCTTGGCACCATGTTGTATGAGCTTTTATTGTTATAAGTTGTAAGATAATCAATGTCATAAATTGAATTTGTAATATTAAAAAGGTATGAAGATTCGATAATAAATGAAGATATATTTTTATAAGATGTTTTTTTTCAGCCCCGGTCAATCTAGACGACAATCTGGACCAGTGTACGGAGGTCGATCCGTCAGTGCTAGTTCCTCTATAAGCCTCGACGGGTCGGGCTACGGTTATTACGATCAGGATACATCTGTTAATTAAATATATCTCATATAATATGTTGTAAGTGAAACGACACGTATTTTTCATCAATTTCGAAACTTTCATTAATAATACTTAAAAAAACTGTGATAAGGACTTTGTTTCAATGTGAATTTACTTAATTTGGATTTCGAATGCATTCGAGTAATTTTGGACGATGTTGTTATTATTATTTTTCTACTCGTATAAACTAACAATGTACTAAATACCTTTTCATGTTAAACTACGTGAAATAAGGCAATTAATAAAGAACATTACAAAATATAAATCTTTTATTATTGCAAAAACATATAACATAGGTACAATAATACTGCCAAGAGAGCACGTTCAACATGTGTATTTAATTAATATTACCCGTAAGTCTTTAGATCTTTAAATAGATCGTTAATCGATACGATTACAAAAAATACTACGAAGCAATAAAAATATATATCGTTGTGCAATTATAAAGGTATTGGGAATCCTACAATTTGTGGCTATATTGTAAAGGATTTTAATCGTTAATAACTATAGAAGATATTAGTTTTATAATATTTTAAACTTACTATTTATCCTTGAATGTAAAAACCTATAAACTAACATGGGGCAAATAGTTTTTTTAATATCAAAACTTTTGTGGCAATTCTAGTCTGTATTGCGGCTTATTATATTGATATCCTGGAGCAGGCTCAGGAGTAGGTAACGGCGCAGGGACTGGTTGTGGAATAATTGGCACATGTGGTGGAGTCACTATAACGGCATCATCTGTTAATGCGACATCTCGTCCACTTGGAGCAAACTGCTGAGATCTATAGAGCTGCGGCTGAAATCTTCCCTGCGCTGCAAATTGAGCGGGGACATCATATTGATTCGGTGCACCATACTGTGTCTGCACTTCCATCCGACCGAACATATTCTGCAAAAACGGGAACTTATTTGTCAGTGTCGCCCATAAGCCTGTTCCTCCAACTTGGTTGCTGCCTTGACTTCCCCAGAACAGCCGCTGAGAATGTTCCGGAATGAAGTTTGGATTTGCATTGGCTGAATACAGGTCGTTAGGGACGTTGTTATAACCAAAGTCTCCTTGCACGTAGTACCCAAAAGCACTACCTGAGAAAAAAAAACAATGTTTATGATAATTAACCTAATTATGTTAGACAAGTCCTAGATCTTAAATCGTATATGATCTAATTTCGTATATGAATTATAAATTTTAAATACTTAACTCATAGCGGAAATAATATTTTTATTGAATTAAATTTTAACGTTTGCCATAAATTACCAAATAACGGTACACTATGTCAATTTACCTACCTACGAGACAGAACAGCAAAAATCCGATCGAAGCATCCATTTTCGCACGGATTACAGAAACCAAACTGTGTACGATTGTTGCTCGTCTTGGCCTTTATACCTCCTCTATTTGTTTCCAAAAGTGGACCTTGAAGTAAAATTCTCGTAACCCAATATTGAAAGTGTGAGGTAATGATGGTAAGGCAGTGGCTCGCCCAGCGGTCGGGTGGCATGGCGTGGACAATAGGCGCGACATCTAGGTGACTCGTCCGCTGCCCGTATACACAGGTTGTACTCAATTCATTTATTATTCTTTTTTTCCTTTTCGTATTGTGTAAATTTAATAAAATACATTAAACATTCGGACTGGATGGTTCCAAGCAGGGCCGAGAAAATTTGTTATAAAAACAAGATACATGAACTTTATACCATGACGAACAAAACTTTTGCCTATTGAAATCTGGAAAAGCGAAAATTTTGCGAATAGCTTTAATTGTAATAATAAAGTTTTCTTTAGCAATAAATATTATATTTTTAAGAAGTTTTAAGATTCATCTAAGTTCTAGGACAATCCTAGAATGTATTGTTAATTACTATTTAATAATATTATTGATTAAATAAAAAGCGAAAAGATTAAAGATCAAACTCCATATGCGTTTGATAAGAATAAAATTGTGATAAGTCATATTCAGAGCTAATAATAAGAGATATTTGCGTAATACTAAAAAAATATATATATAATCCTGAAATGGTTACTTTCAAAGTATGTATTTAGCTAACGCTATAAAAAATGTTCTAACACCCTGTGAATGATAACGATTCGTGAAAAATGCACTTGGACGCGTGCGTGCGTGTTTGCTCAACATAATCGGCATTATTCATAAGATAACAAGTATTTGTCTTCGATGGTTGTCACGGTATTGTCGTTCCAAGCGGTACAGAAGCGTTTTGCGAAATATTGCTCAATATCAGAGCTTTATGCGGCACTCGAGTCCATTTTACTGTTCAAATAGAGATAATAAATGTTTACCGATTTACCGAAGGGAAATATTGTTTGTTATAGATACATGATTTGATCACACATACATGTACCTACTAATTAGTCAATTTTAATAAAAAACTTTCAATGAAAAAATTATTCGTTACATTTACGTTCATGCAATCGAATGCTGTCAAGCTTCTTGCAAATGTTTTTGTCAGTCAGTGAAATATTGTTGTTATTATAAACCATATGGAAATTTTAAAAGTGTAGGCATAATAAATGTGCGTCCTGTATTTTTACATCCATCATTTATTAAGCCAATATGTTATCTTAAAATCTAAACATTTTAAATTTCAATTTAGTAATAGGGAAAGTGGTTAGCATGTCATCATTGGGTCAAACAAGCTTCTCGAGTTACTGTCATTGTGTTTCTTCGACAACTTTTTGATTAATTTTATTTATGTAAGTAACATTTTCTAAATTTAAACTACTATAAAACTATAAATGTGACGTTATTAAAATCAAACGTATATATACGTATATCGTAATATTTGTAAATAATTAAGTAAACAATTTGTATACCTAAGTATCGTGAAAATCTAAATTTATTTTAAAATAATTCTAAAATATTTATGTATGTAATAGAGGATATTGCAAAAACTGTCACATACATTCATATGTGCTGAATGTAAGTATTTGTTATTGTAAGAAGCATAAAATAACTGGAAAATTGGTAATAATACAACATAATAAAATTTTAATACGTGTTTACAATTATTTAATAAGTAAACAGATTTTTAGGTCATGCAAACGTCTAGTTTACTAAGGTGTGAATAGAATATGAGTTCATTACCACATTTAATAAATAAAGCAATAAAATAGACTAATAGACGAACATAACACTGTTGCAATTAGGCAATTTTTTGTACAGCACTGTACTAGTCAAATAGACCACATGTCAAATAGACCACTAAATCTATAATTATGCATTTTGTATGACAGCAGCGTCCATATCGCAATGAAGTGAATTTCGTATTCATGTCAGAAATTATTACCATCTCGTAAAATAAACTTTTCTTATTCTTAAACTTCGAGTATTTGTACCTTTGAACACGTATAGAAAGTCATGACTTTGTACAAAATTTTCATGAAATTGAAACATTATCCTTCTTTCATTTTATCACGAGCGAAAGAAATTTTGATCTTTTAAATTAGTAAGCCGATTACGCAAAAAATACTGTTCTAAGAAATTATGGCTTTAAAAATAAATTGTATCCTGGGGCTTGCAGCGAGTAAATGTTCAAAGCGGTCGAATATTTAACGCGTCTCTAATTCTTAAAACGTATTTGCGAATTGTCAATGAATACTTTAACGGAGATAGGAAATCTGTTGAGGAAATGCTCATGCCTGAGAATTGTACAGGGTACGTGAGGTTTAACACGCATTAGTCTCGAATGTGGAATATAGTTTTAATCCTTTTCATACTCAGAGGAGATTTGTGCCCAGCAATGAAAAATTAATAGGTCGACGATGAATTTATAATGATATATTCAGAGTCAACCCCGTTAGAGAAGAGTTCACATAACCGTGTGAAAAATATTTACACATGACTCTCATTGTATACCTCATCTACCGTCATCATTATGTAAGTAGCATCCAGAGCTTATTGACATTCATTACATTACAACGAAATTGCTTCGATAAAACTCCAAAGACCAGACAATCCAGGATATACGAACAATCCAGGATTACGTGAAAGAGATGATAAGTAACTTTTATTACGTAAGTATTTGTTCGCATGCATGAAAATAAACAGTGCTGCTATCGGGGAGAAGAAGGCATGCAACTGGAATCAAATCACAGTATAACAGCAACTGCCTAACAGAGAGATGCTAGCCTCTCACAAGGGAGGTCTGGGTTTCGAATCTTTCGTACGCACATCTTATTTTTCGAGGTATCTTGCTCATTGAAAATTAATTATCACATATTTTAACGGTAAAGAAAAACATACATTCCTGCGAATATTTTATAAAGTTCTCAAAGGAGTGTAAAATCTAACATACCAATACAGACTTGGCCAACGTGGTGGATAGCTGAATTCTTTTCATTGGGGCGAATGATGATAATATGACGCTTCTCATAACTCTTGAAGTCGTGTTATTTTTTTGGTAGTGAAGCCTTCAGTCAAAGATCTACGGATCTCAATGCATGTCTCTTTGCTCGCGCCATTCTCAAGGAGCCTACTGTTCATTGTAATGTGTGATACCATTAGGCAGCAGGAAAATTGTCTTTCAATCTAAAGTGAAGCAGATGTCTCATGGTCAGATGAAACATAGACCATAAATTCTTAGGTTACGGGCAGTCCGGAGAGAGTGCTTTACGGTTGTGGACTCCACTCCTATATGAGTAACGGGAAAGGCACTTCATACATGACGTAAAAGAATAAACCATGAAATTAAACATTGGTTAAAAATAAACAGTAGGTAATCTGCTGCCTACCCGCGATGGAAGTTGTTCAGTCAGATGACAAGCATTCCTTAATTGGCGGTAATAAGCGGACTTTTTGAAAGTCAGCCAATTATAAAATACAAAAATATGAAACATTTTTGATGCCATTTAATCAAGAGGTGTTAAAATATCTTATATGGTACCGTAGACCGATTCGCAACGCGAGCATTCAGATTTATGAGGTGTCCATAGGACAATAAAAAATGATGGTTGCATGGCTTTTTTAACCAATTTAAATAATAAATGTTTTTAAATGGTGAGTATGCTATAGTGCTTGGTGATCACGACTGTAAATAAAAAAAAAATTGAATAAGTTCTCCTATATTCATTATGTATTTCCAGCTCACAAAATTGAATCACGACACTCGTTAAATTCCTACATTTATTTTAACGGATTCTTCCGATGTACTATTTATCTTTTTACTCGTAAGCGATTTATGACCTACATATGAAATTAAAGTGTCTGCCCTGTATAGCACCACTCCTTTTTCCGTTTATGTCGGAGAAAGTGACTACGTATGAATTATAAAAATAATATATCTCTTACAGTAGCTTTTTAAATTAGTTAATATGTGTTTATCTACTGTTTTATTTAAATAATTATATTAAAGTCACTTAGTTTTGATTATGTATTACGTATATTACGTATTTTAAATTCACATTTACTAGCAATTTTATTAGCAATTTTGTATATTTAGTTTTCTTCCGTACATTTAATAACTAAAATAAAACTAAAAATAAACGAACAATACTATAGTACCAAAAATAATATATTATACCTATGTTCGTATATACAGGTAAATAAAATTAAAATTTCTGTTCAAAATTATAACTTTTTAATTTGTCACATGAACTGAAACCGTACTTTACTTTAGGATGTATTTGTCTATTTATATATATGAAATAGATAGAAATATCCTAGAAAATTTAAGGGTATTTTTTATGAAATACAAATAAACAAAACAGTGCGGATGATTTCGCGCGGTAGAACACGTACCTACCGAATTATATGATAGTAAATAAACAGAACAAAACCGATAAATGTCAGACTACAAAAACATTTTTTGGCGTTATTTATGTATGCAAAACATTATTTTTATTACGAACTTCATCTATATTCTAATCTCGAATACTATCCTTACTGCACCCCCAATGTTTAATTAAACCATTGATCATGCGGTGTGATATTAGATATTTAGATTTCGTTCGAACATATTTCAATTTGTTAATTCATATTTGGCTGTTTTCCCGCATAATTCCGCATTAAAGTTTAAAAGATATGCTAAATCTAGAAAAAAATAATAAGACATCTCATGGTGTGAGATAGATTTCATGTAGAATTAACAGTTTATGGCGGTAATCAGTTTACATCATTTTACTATTTATTTTTTTTATTTTTTATTTTATAAACATTAAAATTCATAAACATCGCCATTATTAATCCATCAGTTTTATGAGGTTCATATGTAGACAATCATCCCCTAATAAGCGGCGTTCAACCCATTCTTGTGTCCTCTGAAGGCTGAAGTCCTGTAGTCGTCCTCACGTAAGCAGCCTACCTAGTCGAGGCCAATTTTTTCAAGAGGCGAGATAAAAAAATGCAGCTGAACGACTTTTAAGGAATCAAACGACTAAACGACTTTTAAGGAACTTTTTTGAATAAATTACGAGTAGTAGATGTGAACTTATAATTAAATAGGCTTAGGTAAAGCTTACATTTCGATAAAAAATCCATTTACCTCAAATTTTGTAATATTTACATTAACATTTATCTGTTACTTGTTAAGCGATACAACATTATCGGTTATGGAGAAGTTGCTGTATATTTCCTAATAGGCACATAATACTTATGTTAAGAAGCCAAATAAACTAAATACAAGATAGGCTGCAATCCGATGATCTTTTATTTGCTAACGCAACAGGCTCAAACATTTTGTATCCTATACATGAAAGATATAAAATAGTATCCAATACCATATTATATTATATATACTATTTATTGCAACACACAATTTATTATAAAGGTAGGTAAAGTCTAATGGAACGGTAGGCAATTCTAGATTGATTCGTTCAAATCAATGAGAACTAAGAAGACTAATAAAGGCCTTCTTTATACTTGGAAGACTATAGAAACCACCAGAATCTAATTAGACATGAGTTACCGCTGTACTTTCAGCAAAATGTTAGGACTTCTGTGTAGGTACGATTTGACCGACAAGGTACTAAAACCAAACCCATTTGTGTTGGACAGGCCTTTGTTTGTCACTTCTGCCTTGGGGATACGCTAATTTTCGAAAGTTGTAAGTCCATAATTTTTATATTTGGATATTTTTGACCATTTAAAAATCCATTTTTTTTTGCAAAGGCCTAACGAACTAATTATACAAGAAACCAAACCTAAGCAATCTAAAGGGAGTCCGTACCCATGCTGCATGGTTCCAAGAACAAAATATGTTTGTTTTTCAATTCTTTTTTTTTTATGGCAAATTTACGATATCTTCGAAATTTATTTTAAGGATACTGCTTGCTTTCTCGTGCCCACGCAAAAAAAGCCCTGACTATAGTTACAGCTCCTGTTCCGAATGGAATTGGTGTAAAATGTCCTTTGATATCAGTCATCACTTACAGTCAGTTGGACTGCGTGCTCATTGGCTACTTCAATTATATAAAAATCGTTGTGACTGCAGTATTTTTTATCAAAGACAATACATAGATTTAATTATCTTTGTCAAAATAATGTTCTGTAAAAAGGTTCATAAAACACGAGGCCTTGATGTTGTTTTAATAGTTGTACCGGCCTCCGTATGGATAAGATCAAACCATAGCATACGTAGGTATATATTTTACAGGTAAGTACCTTTTTTCATATAATTTTACACAATGATATCCATAAATTCTTACCTTACAATCGTTTTATATTCTTTGTTGAACACATAATTGTGACAATGACCCTTGAATCATGGCCCGGAGGTACTATTTTATATTTTTGTTACAAGAGTAACTAAAGGACGTGCAGGCCTGGTCATAAGTGATCGCTTTACCATTTAACATCCACTTTCAGCCTCAAACAGATATGTATGTTGTAGGTAGGCAGTAATAGTGGGCAGTGAGGTTGGCGGATACACATTATTGGAGTTGACCATCTTAGTGCTCAAGAGTAGGAACGCAGCCGCGTCCACCCTTAAATAGAACTTCTGTTCTATTTGAGATTGGACGTGGTTGTCCATGGGCTGCAGTGACCACTTA